>JAWDGP010001769.1:125000-160000 GCA_033675545.1 Elysia crispata
ACGATTTCCGATGCATTTCACGTTATAGTTTAACTAATAAGGTGCTTACATTTTTTATGATTATTGTTTATATAAATATATAATATATATATATATATATATATATATATATATATATATATATATATATATATATATGTTTTTTGGTTGTTTTTTTTCATTTAAAGAAAAAGCGCGTTGAAATAGAAAAAAAATGTGAATGTTCTTGAGTTTGTTTTGTTTTGTTTTGTTTTGTTTTGTCAATTCAAAATTAAATATAGACGAAAGTGCTTAACATAATTATTTTCAACACTTTATACAAAAACATTTTATATGCATCATTCATTTATAATTTTGTATATTCCTGCTCACTACCTACTCCTAAAAATCAACGTAGATATTATTTTCATTTCCTCAATTGCTATAGCTGAGTTTGACAGGAAACAAAACAATACAGCCTCTTCAAGCAAAAAGTAGGTGCCATTTTTATTTTTATTTTATTTTGTGTGTGTGGCTTTTTTTTTCCTTATTATCTTGGTTTCTAGCGTTAACGATACAGCTTTCTGGTGACACGTGCATTCAAAGACAAAGATAGTTTCATATTAATTTCGTGTTTAACAATGAGTTGCGATCACTTTATGCTGTCTCGACAATATCAGCTTGAAATTGAAATAAATAATGTAAGTATATGTAATAAGTTTGATTTCGATTCGAAATTTTCTCGTCTCGTTTTTGTCCTCTCTCTGGGTCTCTTTGAAGAAAACAGTGCTCAAAGCCAATAATCTGTTTACCAAAAGCACTTGCTTTATGGGGAGATAAATATTGTGATGTAATTTGTGCCGTTTGTCTAGATAAAATCTAGTTCAGGCTACGAGAAGACGCATGGTTTAGGGTTATCAAATAAATTCAACAGCGGCATAACTTTAAATAAAACTAGATTTAGACATCACGATCAGAATCTTAATAAAGATCCATCACGGATTTTCATTCGACTTAAAAAAAATAGTCGGATGCAGATTTCAGCAAAATTTGTAAACTGGGAAAAAAAATAACAAGAGTCCAGACATCCAAGCTCATTACAGACTTCCGTAGTCTTCAGTGTACCGAGAATCATATTATATACGGCCTTTCCCAGCTTATGGCTTTGCATAGGCCCAATCCGTACAATACAACTTACAAAAGCGGTTCGGTACGGTAAGACTTTATAAACGAGACCAAACCCAACCTGTAATATCCAGTAATATAGCTTCACAAAACTGATAAGAATTAAGCAGAGAAGGTGCATGGAAGATAGTTAAAGAAGTAGAAGAACGAGGAGAGAAGTGAATGGAAAAGGAGGAGGAGGAGGAGAAGAAGAAGAAGAAGAAGAAGAAGAAGAAGAAGAAGAAGAAGAAGAAGAAGAAGAAGAAGAAGAAGAAGAAGAAGAAGAAGAAGAAGAAGAAGAAGAAGAAGAAGAAGAAGAAGAAGAAGAAGAAGAAGAAGAAGAAGAAGAAGAAGAAGAAGAAGAAGAAGAAGAAGAAGAAATGTATTAGTGTGGGAACAGGTTGTCACGTGAAAGAACATGTAAGAGATAAAACGTTTTCTGGATTGATCACAATGTTTCGCAGAAAATAATTAGGAACAGAGAAAATAGGTAATTAATAGGTAGAAATTAAATGACACATAGAAAGAGAAGAGAAACAAGAGAGATGTCCACCACCCTTCTTATAACATCTAAGTAGTGGAAAAGATAAGAAATCTCCTTGTGTAAACTTTGGAGAGAGATAACAGTAAAAGATTACACTAGAAAGAAATGGTACGTGCTTGTAGAAAGCTTAGTGACCTCGTCCCCCACCCCCTGCATTTTTCTTGATCCCTCACTAACATTATCACTAGCTCACACAAACCCATAAAGACATTCAGAAATCATCCTAAACTAAGAGCCCTGATTTTTTCCGTCTACGCCAACTTTTGGCAAAATAAGCCTATTGGCGTAATGTTAGCATTCTTTGCTTGCTTGTGGTGATTTTTTCCCCTCCAGAATACGAAGAGGTGATTTTTATTAGACGTAAGGTTGGCAAAGTCAAAACGTTGTTGGTTGACAAACGATCGTTATAAAATACCTTGATCTTGTCTGACCTTCCTCCCCCCCCACCTCGTGAACAACGGTTTTAGGATAGCGTTTGTAAAGCTTTGTTGGATCAACGACTCAATGACTGATTCTGCCCCTAACCCCTGGATTGTGTGATAGTCAACAAAAGAAAAAGAAAAGGAGAGTCATCTGACATTTGATATAACTATAACGCAATTTAATTATTTGACTAAGATTTTCAGAGAGGAAGGAATTATAGGTGGAAAAAAAATTAGTATACTCGTAAAAATGTAAAAATAGTTAAGAAGAATGAAAGAAACCTGCGGCTCGTAACAAAATACTTAATCGCTGTTTGGTTAAGATCGAAAAATTTGTGACGATAATGCATTGAACCTGAGAGATTTTTCGAATGCACGGGTTTGAAATACACGACTTGTACACGATAGCGTGTATTGATCTTGCCTATAACATTCAGCTGCGTCTATTCATGTAATTGAAATTCTGTTCAAGAGCTGCCAATGATGTCTGGCAACGCAGAATTAAGTGCTCCGCTTTTTGCGATAATTAAATGTTCAACCAAATAAAAAAACAGATTAAAATAAAAGTCTCAGTTCTTACAAGTTCTTTCTTTTCATAACAGTCATTGTCACTTTGTAAATTAAATCATAAGCCTCTCTCTCTCTCTCTCTCTCTCTTTGAAGAAAAATAAATACTAAACATTCCTCATTAACTTGATCTATAACGCAGCTATCAGCCACCAATATTATTACATCTTCACATACACACACATTAACCGCTTTCTTTTCTTAGTGAGATAGACAGTCGAAACCTTTATCCTCTTACTTTCCCTCTGTGCTTCCCGCTTCTTCCGCCTGCTACTTTTCCCCTAAATTCGCAACTGCAATCTTGCTTGTCCCTCTCCAGCCTCTTTATTTTGTCTCTCTCCAACATCTTTATTTCCTTTTGAACTCTTTCTGTACTTCTTCCATTTCTGATTCTCTCCCCTTATCTCCTTTTCCTTCTCTTTCTCTTTCTTATGGCTCATGCTAAACAACACACCACCTCTCGCTGTGGTTAGGCCGGTTTCGAAATTTCCTCCTTATTTTTATGCCTCCTGTCCTCAATCTTCCCTTCGCCTCCCGCTTTCCCACATCACCCTTGCCCCCAACCCACCCAATCCCACCCTCCGCCCTCCTTTCCCTTGCCTGGCAGATGAGAACTACTGGCGCGGCTCTTTGTGCTTCGGGTTGCCTGTACACAGTCAGCGTAGGAAATGAGGGTTTCTCTGTGTGATAGACAGAATGTGGCAATCATGGAAGAATGAAAGCTTTGCGAAGCACGGAGCCCACGATAGGCTAGCAAGGTTCGCCATGAAGAGGGGTCGGTTCGTTCGCTTGGCGTGTGAATGTTGTTTTCAAGGTTTTACAGCACGGCTCCTCTACGCCATGTCTGTTGGAGTAGGACTGGACGAAGAGAAAGTGTAAAGAGACGTAGAGAGGATACCAACCAGACTGAGAAAGTCTGACAGGAATAATCATTTTTCTATTCTTGTGTATGAATTTTCTTTGCCAAGTGCGTTAATTTTGTTTTGTTTTTTTCCCCCCACAAGTCAATTGTGTTAGTTTCGGTGTTTAAATGAATGGAAATTCCAGTCATGCTTGGGCTGTAGATAAAAGTGTTTTATTAAAATCAATTTTTGTGTTGGATACATTTTCCTAATAATTCTTGTGGACTTAATTCGAACCAATAAGATAAATTATGTGTCTGCCTGCTTTGGAGATCTTTATATAACTAGGTTGCACAAATACTTAAACTATAAGCTAATTTAGTAGGCCTAATTATTTCGGTATTTTTGCAAGAAAAAAAAGCTTTCTAAAATTTTTAGTTTGCCACGTCTATTAATTTCTTTTTTTCTGCACTTTAAGTAGATCGAGATTTAGATCTAGATCTAGATCTAGTACTGCTAAGCCAATATGTGCTTCAAGTCTGAGGTGTTTTTAGGGATAGGCCTAAAGATTTGTGTAACGTTATAGAGTCCAGAGCCAAATCTAAAATTTCGCAAATCTGTAAATATTTTAACGAAATCTATGCATAGAATTTAGGCCTATGATTATGAATTTAAGTCTGATATGGATGTAAACAGTAAATGTATCTTATATCTAAATCTAGATTTGTATTTTTAAATTGTGTCTAATCTAAATTCGAGGCTAAATTAATTATTGATTATAATGATTAGGCTTATATTTAAAGCGTTTTAAAATTAATACATAGGCTGGTATACCTATACATAGGCCGGTATACCTATTGGCCTATATAGATCTAGATTTAGTATCTATAGGCCTGCTTTGGATTTTCAAAGAATTCGCATAGATCTGCATCAGTAACTTGTGATCAGATACTATCAGTAGAGAGAAACAATTTTTTTGAAAACTGTTTTTCTTCATTAGCATCACCAACGTTCTCTTCCTGTTTCTTTTTCACTTATTCCTCTTATAAATTCTTTTAGCTTAGAAAGAGGTAGATCTAGCGTCTAGTGAGAAGTAATCATGTGACATGCTCATTGATTTAAAATGAAACGTCAACCCCTCTTCTTGTCTCCTTCTCTCTCTCTCTCTCTCTCTCTCTCTCTCTCTCTCTCTCTCCCCCTCTCTCTTCCCCCCTCTCTGTCTCTCTGTCTCTCTCTCCCTCTCTCTCTTCCTCTCTCTCTCTCTCTCTCTCTCTCTCTCTCTCTCTCTCTCTCTCTCTCTCTCTCTCTCTCTCTCTCTCTGTCGCGTTGTGTTATTTGTAATGCTCAAGTCTACCGAGCGGTAACTTTCATCATTCTTAAAAAAAAAAACAACCTCAGTAGTAGTAGTAGTAGTTGCAGTAGTAATAATCTTATTACGTGGTGGTGGTGGTGGTAGTAGTAGTAGTAGTAGCAGCAGCAACAGCAGCAGTAGAAGTAGACGTATCATATTGATGATCTTAAATTGATATCGTAGGTGGTTATGAGACAGATCCATGTCCTATTCAGGACATTCCTGGCATTGTAATTAGAACAGCCCGCTAGCCGTTTAGCTATAAAAAAAAAAAAAAAAAAGATTTTAAGTCTGGCTGTCTTGGGAGCGTTAGCCCTCGAGGGTGGGCTACATGAAAGAGTGGTGGGGTGGGAAGCATTTGCGCAATGTGGATTATTTTGTATTTACCAGGCGCTCTTGGGTTTTAGTGACATTGTTGCAGGTAATCTAATACTAGCCAGGCCAGCTGTTAGCCTTCGATCTCATCGAATCAGTGATTTTCAGTCGTGTCATGCATGAGAGATCATGATCCTTGCCACTGCGGCTTCAGGCAACTCATGACGGAGTCAGCGAGTGTTTCAATATATACACGTATCTGCTGAATGATTGAGACGCCATGACAATTGGACCATTCAGTTAGTTGGCTAGCGGATTGGGAGGTGGGGGGGCTGGCTTTGGTATATCGCTTTCCTTTAATATTTCGTCCAAGTCTATTCTTGAATTGTTGCAGCCCATAATGTCCTTTTTTCCCAAGTTTTAAAAGATAACCATGATAACGAAACTAGGTATGTTGATATGAGGACAGCATCCTAATCGTGAATACGATCTTGCACACTGGAATGTAGCATATGAACGGTCTCTTATGTGAAACCACGGTTCAAGATACCAAAAGCAGTGCCATTGCTTAAATTACAAAGAAAAATGAAACAACGTGGAAAGTTTAAAGAGAAATCCCATATGTTCTGAAGTTTGTCATTGGTTTTGTAATTGGTTTAAAAAGATAATATAAAGCTAGCGCAGTCTCAGGTTGTACTTCCTGATTTGCCATCCTTCCCCCTACCCCCAAACCTATTCCAAATATTGTTGTAAAAGCATTTCGTTTCATTTTGAACACCTGGAAATTAGAGTTCATATCTGAGGAGGAATGATTTTTTTTTTAAGTATTAAAGGTATTTAAAGTTAAACCATCTTTCGAGCACAAAAAAAAAAACATTCAGGTATCAATTTAACTTTAATGGTGCCTAAATTTATATGAATTTCAGATCGACTATGGATTGGAATGCATGGATTACGACCAATATGGATTAGACCAATAATTTAATGAGGAGAATTGAACAATCCTCCTGGTTGATCAGCCGCCCGTTAACATGCATTTAGCTTTTTAGTCAAATGCGTAACGAGCCTTTCCTGACCCGTAAGACAGATGTGAAACGTTAAAGACAGGCAGGCTGTTACGGCTATCTATCTTTTCTCCTGTCTCAGTCTGTTGCATCCTTGTGTATTAAGGTGAGCCATTGTGTAAGGACCAAGCCGTATTCTGTGGTCCTCAGCCTTGCGCCACTCAAACTTAGTGTGTGCACACAGTCATACCATGAGCAGTAACAACGTGGCCCATGTCTCATCCGTGGACAAGGGTCTCAAGATGAAGATCAAACGCACCAAAGGTCCGGCCAAGGTAGACCCTAAGCATGAGGTGGTCAAGTCAGGCGATCAGACCAGCATTTCCACCTCTCCGACGAGTGCTAATCAGCAAATATATACTGATATAACATCATCATCTTCATCAGCAGCAGCATCTTCGCCACCATCAACAGTTAATAGTTTGCCGACTTCAGCCTCATTGACAAACAATAGCCTGTCCACAAGCAATATGTCGTCATCAGCATCAAACTGTATCTCTCTCCAACAACCACCTTCGTCAACACCCATTTCATCCTCTTTAGCACCACAAGCTACAGCGTCAGTTACAACATCTTCTTCACAAGCTGATGCTTCCTCCATCAAAATCAGTATTAGCTCGGACATGTCCTCAGAGCCCCATTGGGTAGGCCCATTGACCAAATCCCCTTTGAAGTCGTGGAATTTAGGCCCTGGCTCTTCCTCCACTGAGGCCCAATCCTTAAAGGACGGGAAATCACCAAAGTTTAAGGCAGCATATTCTAAGAAGACATCAGACTCAAAGTCTATGAAAGCCTCGCACCCTGGTTATGCTCAGAGTTCCGTCTCTGGTGGAGGTTCATCGAACAGCGTTGGATCAAATATCACCCCCTCCGCTTCAAGTCCAGGTGGAGAGGCCAAGAAAGTAGGTAACAGTGGGTCTGGAGGTGGGGGTTCAGGTTTGGCCAACCAATCGCCCATATCTGTATCTCCTTCTGCCACTCATTCATCTTTCATGACCAATGCCCGAGTGCTTAATTCCACCTTGTCGTCTGAGCCTCGACCAGGGGATACTGTACACGTGAAGCGGGAAAACCCAGTCCATGATCCTTATGAATTCAATGCAAAGGTTGAGGATAAGATTGAACTTCCTCCAAAGAAGTTGAAAATCGAGAAGGTAGGTCTCTGTCTTAAATTGTTTTTTTTTCCCCCGAAGATTTTGTTAAATGAACATTAACTGTTAATACAATGTACTAATGTAAAATATTGATCAGCCATGCATGTCCACGTGATGCTTAATGCATCCATTATTCAGCCGGGTTCAGTTTACTCTTTTTATCCACTTGCGATCGTTATTTTATCATAGATACATTCCAGAAATATATCAAAATTAAATTGCCGACTGTGAAATAGGAAAGAATGAAAGGTACGATGATTAATAATTAAGCTTGTAGCACATTTTATCATTTAAAGAATTTTTACTGAACAAAAATCTTTTACACATTAATACCGGCATTCCTGTTGCTTGTCCATCAATGCCGTGTGTGGTAGAGGCATACGTTTTTTTATCGTCTTTCTAGCACTCTTTTAATGAATTATTTTCGAATATATCGCAGGTATTTTCAAACTAACCATAACGAGTTTCTTAAGCATTTTTTTATTTAGTGAAATAATCTTCATGTTTTTTCATGTATTTTCAAATCACTTTCAGGCGTTGCATTAATTTCACATATTAATTTATATGTAAAAATTATGTGAACATTTGTATATACTGTGTGCATGTGTGTGTATATAGTAGACGAATGTGTGTGTGTACAGTCAATGTTAACAAACGTGAGTTCACAATTTAAAGCGCCAAAATCATTTAAATATCAGTCAACTTAACATTTTCGAAATTCTGTTTTACTGTCTCAAGACCAATACACTTATAAACACGCAAAATTTCTTCCCTCCTCTCCTTACAAGTGTCATCAGCCCGCAAAACATAAATAAAATAGGAACATTAATGGCTTATTACATCAACCCGGTTTCTTTCCGTCGCCTTTGACAACAAACCCTTATCTTTGACGAGTTTTTACCTTGCGCCGAGCAAGCACGATCGAGGCAGTCGTCTCTGAATACCGAGCCGCGGGGGTTGTGTTTGGCTTTTCCAAACATTCCTTTCCGCCCCACCAGGAGGCTCCGCGGTCTTGAATCGAGACACACGGCACCTTTACAAAACCCCAAAGCTGGCTTCAAGTTGGTCTTGGCGCTAGCGGGGCTTGCCTAGCATTTCGAATAGGTTTGAAGACTGGACCGGCTTCTCTTCTTTATGGATTCAACGCTGCCAAACGAGTCTCTCTTTACTAGAATCTAGGAATTTTGTATAGATTTTTTTTAATGAACAAACCCGTTATATCTTACGCACACGGAGAAATTAGAGATGAATAAAGCAAATAATTGTAAAGCATCGCTTGAATGAACTGCAGCTCTTAAAGTAGGGAGAGAATAAAGTACTAGTGGAGACTAGTAAAACATTAAGACAAAGAGATAACAAAACCAAAATTTGAAGTTAACTAGATGTTGTTTCATATCCCCCAGGAACACCAGCAGAAAGACTCGCTTAACGCCGGTATATATATATGGTTAGTGCATAGAGCACAGTCGAGGCTTTCATTTCAGCTAACCCGATTCCGTGCAAACGGTTTTTTTTTTTTTTGCTCTAAATAGGGTTAAACTGACCGAACAAAACGCCGCGCAGTTTTGCTTCAGTTTTAATCTGTGTCAAATGTTTCTGAATCCGAACAATTCTTTCATTCCAAGCAAAGACATTCACAAAGAGCATCACGTTGCATCATTGTCGGAATACATCACTTCAGTGTGTGTTCATTGTTCTCTCTCTCTCTCTCTCTCTCTCTCTCTCTCTCTCTCTCTCTCTCTCTCTCTCTCTCTCTCTCTCTCTCTCTCTCTCTCTCTCTCTTTGAATTTTGTCTAGACCCAGAAAGTTTAAATCTAGTGCTTTTAGTAATATTGGGCACAAGGAAGGTTTCAACATTTTGTCGCGAACAATATCAAATAACTACCGGAAATAACGGCTTCACTTCAAAACCACAACTCTCCTCACCTTATATAACATACCGCTCCCATCCGTATCTGTGGCTCTTATTCATAATCCGTACTTCCAGAAACTGTCATGTTATTGTTAAATGGTTCGCCCCTCCCCCCCCCCTCCCCCCACACACACACTTTTTTCAGTTAAAATTTGTAAACTACCAACCGAGTTTTATTCAACCAACTCGTCATGCAAACAGTTTCACGCGCGATAAGTATCAATTTTGCTGTCATTTTGTCTCAAAATACACGTGTACATCCTTTGTGATTCCTAGATGGCTCTTCGTCCTAGAATGATATTTATAACAAAGATCGCATAGGAGGGAGGAAGAAAAATATTGATGTTACGAGTGGTTCTAAAAAAAAAAAAAAAGCTGAGATTAATAGAATAGTTTTTTTCAGGCTTTATAGCGTTTGGTCACAAATGTTGCACGTGGTATTGAGTTCAGCGACCAATCTACGCTGTCTCTGGTTTGACTATTAAGTGTGTCGTGAAATCTGTTTAACACACGCGGGGTCGTGTTACTGGTGAGAAACGACAAACTTAAGGGTTTCGGATCAGTAACGAAACGTTATAGCCTGTACATCGAGAGATGGCATGGCGTTTTCTCAAAGGTTTGAGAACAAGATCGTCTTTGTTTGAGGCATCATAAGGTTTTCTAACTTCCTCGACGAAAACTCTTATCTAATTTTATTTTCCTCTTATAGATCCATTCTTTGTTTGAGTGCCTGGAATGCTGAGTTTACGGCAAGTTACTTAAATTTGGGATCTCTATTATCGAATGGTCGATAGGTTCATAACAGCCTTATGTAACAAATACAAAACAATGATTATCATTGTCGAAACTTTTTTCACTCATTTACCAATTAATATTCCTGTGTGGTTTCGATTTCAAAATTTTGCACCGTGAAGCTATTAGAAATACACTAGAATTCAGATAATATATTATAGGCAATACCCAATTAACAAAGTTTATTATAGGCAGGCAGAGGCAAAAACTTATCAGCTGACAAAAGCGAGAGATTTCCGTTCTTGATTATGACGAGGCACACCTGTCCGTGCAGCTCAACCTGACCTACTTGTCAAAGCGAGCCTTCTCTCTGCTCAATCAATAGGCCTAAATGCCATGGCAGCGAAATAAGCCAGGTTCACAGGCTGAGGAAAGTGATCCTGCTGATCGTGGGCAGAACCAGCAGTAAAATACTGTACTGTCACGGGGTTGGGCGGTCCTTCAGCTAAAATAGCCCTGTAGGCTGAACATCGATAGACCCAGGAAACATACCTTCAAGTCCAAGACCCTTAGGCGCTAGCCGACTCCCAAACTTGGAATGATTGTTATTTTTGGATTTACCAGCGATCTGCCCACTTAGATTGATATAATTATCAACTTGCACTCACACGGGCAGGGCAGGGATCTGGTACAGCCAATGATTTGAGTTGAGACTTTAGTTATTCTCATACCCTTATCTCGCCCAGCGGTAAGGCTATGAGTTGGAAAGACTATATCCGCAACAAGAAGTCTCCAGTTATAGAAAACCCTGTCGCGCATGCTCCTCTTTAACTCTTTTGTCATTGTTGTCGCGGGAATGCTATGACTGCGCTTTCATCTCTTTTCAATGAAGTGAAAAAAAAAAAAACGCACACACAAGACGCCTAAATAAATCTAAAGATGGTAATCTAAGCGAAGTTTTTTTTTCCCAACCCGTAGGCTACTTTTCATCGATTCATACTTACTATTCTAGCCCCGCCCCTACTATGACAGCGTATGATATATACATATCTAAACGAGTTTCGGTTCTTCAAATAGCATGAGTCAAGTTTTATTGTATTTTGTAATTTAGAATTATCGCGTTAGATGTTTTCCTTCGTGGTAAGATAAAACTGTAGAGTCTCTTTCAACAGTCTGAAGCCGAAATACGATGATTAGAATAAGAAAATTGTTTGAAATGGCTGCTGAGAGAAAAAAGAACAAACAAGAAATGAGGGAAGTTTTTGTCAGGTTGAGTTCAGGCACGACAGACACGGTAACCGGTAAACCATTGAGGTGCTCATCTTAGAGATGTCAAGATGTCAGTGAAGAGACTTTTTGTCTTTACTTAACCCTTATGTTTGTTTTTTTTTAATTCATTTGCGATAAGGCGCTGGATAAGAACCGCCTAATCTTATTAACTATACCTTATTTGGTGCTGAGCGCTATCAAGATGTTTTCAATCAACAGTAAATTAGTATCAGTATTTTACAGAACTGCTCTTTATAATGCCATTTCTATTATTCGACTCTTCTTTCTCTCCCAACCGCACCCGTCTGCAGTGAATAATGATAGTATCCTTTTCATCATTGTTTGTGTATGTGTGTGTGTGTGTTTTCTCCACGAGACCGTGAAATAGAAAACTCATCTGCCAACACATTGACACACACACGCGCCAGTGCACACTGATAATTAGCGGCCCGCCGTCTGTCTGGAGTGCTTCACACAAAAACATGGTGGCCCTCTCTCTCTCTCTGCTGCGCCCAGTTGTTATCTCTCCTCTCTCTCTCTCTCTCTCTCTCTCTCTCTCTCTCTCTCTCTCTCTCTCTCTCTCTCTCTCTCTCTCTCTCTCTCTCTCTCTCTCTCTCTCTCGCTCCGTCTTTTTACCTCGCTCTAATGCGCCTAGTTGTTATCTCTCTGTATTCTCTATCTCGCTCTCTTATTTTTCCCCCTCCACCTGTTATAACTGTTACGTTACGCTGATAGTAACCAATACTGGCAAACTTTTCCTGTTTACATCGCTTTGTTATATAGAGAGTTATCCTGAGCAGACGTGCCATTAAGAAATGTAACTAGCTTTTGAACCAGTAAATTGCCGTTAATTATACAACTTATCAAACTATCAATAAGGTGACCTCAATACGCGCTGATCACGCGCTCTGTGCTGTTGTTCTCAGCTACACATTCAGGATCGGCACTCTGTCACTCTCTACACCCATGACACACTGTGTGACATCCTGAACAGAACTAACGAAGCGACGCGTATATCTTTATTATGTTATACATTTAGTTTGTTTTTACTAGTCCTGCTGTCACAACTGGGAGATCCGCGTACACAACTGACTCGATCTGGTCCTTGTGAAAAGATAACATTTCAGAATAGGGTCTGAAAAGAGATTTTTTTTTCTTTCGAAATTTTACAGGCGTTTTGTGATAAGAAAAGCAAGTTTATCTTCAACGATGGAGATACAGTACAGTCTGCGGCTGACATTTAACTCTAAAACCAACATATTCTAATTGAGAGTTCCTGACCCAAAGGAAGGGTTAAGTTTCCCACGAACTTGGAATGTTTTGGAACCAGTTGGATTTCATGTTTCAAATCATTCCTTGAACTTTTCATTTCAGCCGGATTATATAGAGACGGCAATATCCCCTCAGCCACCTCATCATCATCATCACAACCAACAGCAGCACCTGGTGACCATGCAGCAACACTCGTCCTTACAACTTCCACCACTACAGCAGCAGCCGCAGCCTCCTCTCCAGACACGTAGTGTTGCTGTGGAGACCTCCAGCACGGGAACTGTTACAGATCCAGAATGTCTGGGTCCGTGTGAGCCAGGGAGTAGCGTGCGCTTGGAGGGCATCGTCTGGAAGGAAACGGATAATGGTCAGTTCATTTTTTGCATTTGGTTTTTCAATATTAAATAAGTACGTTAGTTAATGCTCAGGCTTTCAGTTCTTTTCATAAGGGTAAGTTGGGCTTTCTATTAATCGATTTCTTTACAATATGTCTCTTTACTTGTTTAGATTAGTTCCGCCTCTCCTAAGGGGGGTAGTGGAAATAGACTTTGTCATTAGCAAATCCTTGTGCTACTTTGCACTGTGGAAGATACATCAAACAAGCGACACCCTCCCTGTTAATTTTGTGTCTTCAATACCTCTGCACTTACAACCACTCACAGTATGAAGCGATCCCTTGTTTTTTTCACCATGTGTTTATCTCTTTCATTAACGATTCCATAACGAGGAGTAACGTCCCACTTGTGGATCGCATGGTCGACCACACGGACAGACTTTTGCCTGAAGAATGTGGTGGTAGAGTTGCACCTCATCTAACCAGCCGTTGCCTTATACCTGTCAGTGTAACTGTACAGTGGAGATTGCAAATTGACCACATAGTGAATGCCTCAGAGTTTTGGTATAACACATCTCCAGCCGTAATACATACTACCCACGTGCGACCTTGAAAGTTTAGTTGTCTAATGAAGGTGAAAGTTTAAAAACATTTCCTTCTGAAGCGTAACGTGTTAGCTGATTTTTGTTTGTTTATTGATTCAAAGTTAATCCATGTTTTACCATATAATTGTGACCAGGCTTGGTCTTGGGCCTCTGACACATTGTATCATTGACGTCCCCATACAACAGGTCGAAGGTCTGGAAAACAAGTTGAGAAATCCTGGAATTATTGCGACTCCCACTAATTTTCATGTTTTGCCGTTGTTTCTAATATGTAAGGGAGATGTTAATTTAATATGAATTTTCACGATGTTTTAAAAACAACTTGATTCTACAGGTTTATTGGTGGTGAATGTAACATGGAGAGGGAAAACTTATATGGGTACTCTGATGGATAGCACGAGATACGCGTGGGCCCCGCCTCGGTGAGTAGACCTTGTTTACAACCACCATTCTGCCTTTCCATGTCTGTAACAAGAACCTGCTTTACAATCACCTTCATTCTCGTCTTTCCATGTATGCCTGCCAACAAGAACCATCTTTACAATCATCATCATTCTCATCTTTCCATGTATGCCTGCCAACAAGAACTTTCCTTACAATCACCATCATTCTCGTCTTTCCATGTATGCCTGCCAACAAGAACCTTCTTTACAATCACCATCATTCTCGTCTTTCCATACATGCCAGCTAATAAGACTCTTCTTTACAATTACCATTCTCGTCTTTCCATGTATGCCTGCCAACAAGAACCTGCTTTACAATCACCTTCATTCTCGTCTTTCCATGTATGCCTGCCAACAAGAACCATCTTTACAATCACCATCATTCTCATCTTTCCATGTATGCCTGCCAACAAGAACTTTCCTTACAATCACCATCATTCTCGTCTTTCCATGTATGCCTGCCAACAAGAACCTTCTTTACAATCACCATCATTCTCGTCTTTCCATACATGCCAGCTAATAAGACTCTTCTTTACAATTACCATTCTCGTCTTTCCATACATGCTTGTCAACAAGACTTTTCTTTTCAACCACCATTCTTGCCTTTCCATACATTTCTGCCAACAAGATTCTTCTTTACAACCACCATTCTTGCTTTTCCATAACTGCTAACAGTGTCTTGCTTGTGTGTTTTGAAATAGCATCAGTCAGGATGTGTTGTGTGTCAGTCAGAATGATATTTGCATTCATTAATTTTTTATCCCCTTAACTTTTTGTTCTATGGCATCTCTGTCTGCCTGCATCTGTCTCACTCACTCTCTCTCTCTCTCTCTCTCTCTCTCTCTCTCTCTCTCTCTCTCTCTCTCTCTCTCTCTCTCTCTCTCTCTCTCTCTCTCTCTCTTTCTCTTTCTCTCTCTTTCTATACTTTTTCACTGTTTTTATCATTTTTTCCACTAATCATCTAGGTTACCTTTTTCTCAATGACATTGACTTCGTTTGCGCTATGCAGAGTTTCCATAGATTTTAAAATAAAACCAAAAAAAAAGACAAGAAAAGCATTGAAGGGTTGGGTGATTTGCCTGTTCAGATTTCATTAATCCTTTGTCTGCTAAGCTTCTATGATAAGCTCCCTAAACACTCAAGTATGAGACAAGTTTGAGGTGCTTTTTTTTTTTAATTTTATGCTTTGTAATTACTATGTCTTATGCACTTTTCTCTCATTCTTAGTACTCTTTCCCTTCCCACGCAAACCCATCAGACTCCTCCTCATTTCCTGTCTTTCCCGCTGTCTCCTATCTGATTAATTTTCATCTGTCTGCGCCTGTCAGCTACGTTGTAAAAATACTCACGCATGCGCGATAGATTACCCATAGCAAAATGCTTGATCTTATTACAGATATTTTTTTCCGCTTTGCGTCAATGATAAGCCCTGCTTGATGTGGTTGAGGTGTGATGTGTGCATCCCACTCAGATAAGGCGCGGATGTCAGAGGCCAAGATTTGAGTTGGTTTTCTTTATAATTAATGTTAATCTGGGAATTGTCTTACAACGTTGCGAGTTTATGTGGTGAAAGAGTCAAGTGCTACTAAAAACATGCACCCAGTTGTGGGATTTGGAAAGAAAGAAAAAAAAAGGGAGAGAAAATTGAAACATTAGTCTTCCTTTATCTCTCTTTGTCTATAGTGCCTTATTGAATGTGAAATCGGGCAAGCCGCATACGCGCAGAGCATGTAAAGTCTTGTTTTCCTCTTTAACATTTTTCATATCTCTCTCTCTCTCTCTCTCTCTCTCTCTCTCTCTCTCTCTCTCTCTCTCTCTCTCTCTCTCTCTCTCTCTCTCTCTCTCTCTCTCCCTCTGTGTCTCTCTGTCTCTCTCTCTCACAACTTCACTGACACCGAGGTTCTCCTCTACAGCAGCGTCTGATGAGCTTGATTACGTGGGAGATAGAAGATCGCAAGGACGCTAGGCTGGCAATGGCAATCAAGGTTTCCTGAGAGGGGGTGGGTGGGAGTAAACGTCGCTTTCTGTTCTGCAGTAACGTTAATTACTGGCGATGATGAAGACTTCACCATGACGGATCTCAAGCTATTAAACTGATTATTATGAGAAAAAAAATACTGATACTGAGGCTTGGGGGGGGGGGGGGTGGTGAGTGTGTATAGGCAGCTTGATTTTGTTAAACGATTAATTTAGAAGAACCGATTGGAGCTTAGCTATAAGGAAGGCTTGTTTGTGCGAAATAATTATTGCCTTAACGCTTATGTCCAAACAAAATGGATTGTTACAAGGAATGCTTGATACGTAGATCGTGGATTTTAGTTCATTAAGTGAAAATAAATCTTTTTTGACAACAGAAAACTTGTCAACTGATGACACTACATATCATTCTGGGAGATGGAGAGGCTTAGAGAAACCATTGGTCCTGCTGGCGTGGAAATCTCTTTACTTTAGTTGCTACTTTGCCTAATGTCTCTTGAAGGAAGAGCAAGGAGAGCTGATATTGAGTGCGGTGTTAAATTAATGGCCCGCTTAAGCAAGGCAGAGAATGAGCAAGGGAAAGGTTTGTTTACACAAGAAAACTTAAAGCAACAAATAAACCCGCAAAGATTGGTTAGTCGGGCACAGTGTGAACTGTTTTAGGAGGATAGTTTTTGTGGTATCATACGACCTGCACCTGGGCTGTTCGTGTGTTGTCCAACTTCCTTTTACTTCAACTGTCACTGAGATAGACACAGAGAATCCAACTGCACTTTGGGATTAGCATAATTTTTCTTACTGTTTTCTTCTTTTGTGTTTTCTTTGAAATTGCACGTCTCTCTTTTCATAAACCTGTTCAGTTATTCTCTTACTCATGCGGTTTATATAATCATTACTTACCCTCTATCTTCGAAATTACTAAAAGCTTTAAAAAATGCAATAAATATTGCAAACCGCGGCTGAACTATTTTTATATTTTTTTTTTCCAGACTATCTTTCTAGTCTCTATTTTTTCTCAGCCGAGCGCGATCCAGCTTGTTTGTGGACGCGAAAATAATAAAAAAAAAAAAAAAAAAAAAACACAGCTCTCTCATTTTTTATCCTTTGTGCCTGCAGTCATGATTTACTTTTACAGCTTTCCACTTGCGGCTTTTTTTCCCCTAGTTAATCTGACACGAAAGTAATTTTTTTGCACACGAATACTTTAATGACGTTGGACCTAGACAGATATGCCTGTTCGCTTACTTAATTTGTATAAATTTGTTGCTTCTTGGTTTCTTTTTTTTTTTTCCTTTTGTTCTTTTTTTTTAATTAAATTTTTCCTAAAACATCCATCTGATAAAAAAAGGCCTACAAATCGGTGTGATATGAAGTGCGTAGAGGTTCATTTTTTCATTTAGTGTCACGTCCCCTAAGTTTCCACAGAAACTCCTTGCAAGGATTTAAAGGATTAATTATATAGATTTAAACTGGTCTGTGACGGCGAATTGTCACGTGTCTACTAGATTTAGACCTAGCCGCCAGTTCTCCTCAGACCGTCCGGACTTAAAGGAAACCATCTCGTTTACGTCCTCTCAAGAACACACTAGTCATCAGACTTCACCTTTGACCTTTCACCTCATTCACCCAATCTGTCTCATTCAGTCTGGTTCCTTTTCGTCCCAGCCGTGGAAAAAGCGTGGTAGTGGTAGTTATACTCTCCCCACTTGAGCCTACCACCCTCTAACTGTTCATGTCTCGTATTCCATTGGGTTTAGTTTTCCTCCGTGTTTGCTTTCCCTCTCACTGCACATTCCCACCACAAGCCTCTTTTTTTCTCTCTCTAGAATCGCTCTATCCAACAGGCTCTTTTCCTTCATCCTTTTATCTCTTTTCTCGGTTTTTCTTCGACTTTCTCTCCATCTTTACCGTGGTCTGAGCTTGATGTTCCCACCTCTTCTCCTCTCTCACCCCCCTTTTGCTGTTGATGTTATGGATTTCTGGCGCGCTCATCTCTCTTTCATCACATCCTTTCCTCTGCAGATCCCACTTCTGACAGCTCAATTTTCTTACGTTAAGAAACAGTAACAGCTCATGGCTTACGCATAACCAACCCGTACCCCCTTCCCCTTCTTTTTCCCACGCCACTCCCTTTTACTTAAATTTGTTAGATATCTTTTTAACAATTTGCACAGGTCATTTAAAAAGCAGAAGAAAATCTTTTTAACAATTTGCACAGGTCATTTAAAAAGCAGAAGAAAGAAAACAAACAAAGAGCAACAACAAATAAACAAACGAACAATCAAACTAAAACGATCGCCCCTCAGGATAAGAAGCAATTTAGTCAGATCAGAGTGTTGTAATTTATATTAAATATATAACACCGTTTCATTTCCATAGGATTTTTTTATATAAGGCCATAGATCTAGTTTACTATGTCTGCTCAATAATTGCACTGCTCTGGGTCCTCAAGTTCTAGGATTTCTCGTTTTGGTAAGATGTCTCAATCTTAAGTATCTAGAAGACTTGGACCACCCAAACTTATCCAAGTTAATCGTCTAGTTTTCACGAGAAATTAGCAAGTCGTGGTGGGGGGGAGGTGGATTAGATGAACAATTTTATTACTGTAGGGAGGACAGACAGTTGTGGGTAGATCCTCATATTTATTATATCTTTTTCATTTATCACATGATAGTCCTTTTTTACGAAGGGAAAGAAAGAGCAGAGGACTGTTGTGCTTCGGAATTCTATTTTTACCGTTGCTGATGATGCCACTTTTTAGAAAAAATGTTAATCTACTAAGTACTAACTTCTAAATTATGATTTTTCTTTTCTTGCGTCTTATCATTTATTTGTTTTCCGTCATTTTCCCGCCACACTCACGCATACACATCAGATATACCAGCAGTCTTTCCTTTATCAGCATCCAGGCATGGGCCGGATCTGCTGTGCATGTGGCAGAGACTTGACCACTTTATCTTCAATCTCTTTTTTCTCTCCCCCTTCATTTCCTTTCCTGTATCCTCCCCCCCTCCCCCCAAATGTCTCTCACAGACTACAAGTCGGGTTGTTTGGATGCTCAAGTTATCACCCTCTCTAACTCACATCTTCCCCTCCCCCCCCCCCCCCCTCTCTCTCTCTCTCTCTCTCTCTCTCTCTCTCTCTCTCCCTCTCTCTGACTCCCCTCCACTTAATGAGTTGCTCGCTCTCCCTCGACAGCAGCTGCTGTTCCTTGTTACTGACCCAGCCTGACCCGGTTCGGGTTGTTAAACGACCCCCCATTCTATCTTGATAAATCACCTATCTCTCTTTTTATCACATGTTCAAAATAATTATGTTATCACGCTATAGGTGAAGGTCTAGACTAGACCTTTCGGTAATAGGAATATAATCGTGCACTTCATTATTTTTGCTACGCCATTTTGAAAAGAAGGGTCGAGGAGATATCGGAGAGTTTCTTGGCTTTTCTGCTAAGAGATCCAGAGAGCCGAGCGAGTGGCTGGCCCTAGTAAAGTGCACAGTTTTCGCTTCCTTGCCCTCTAGGCCACTTGGTGCGGCTTCTGTCCGCTTTCTTTTGACTTTCATTGCTGACGATGAGTTGGGCTGGCCTATTCAAATCTTATCTTACATTATGCCTAGATCTATAGATAACGTCTTGCTACTGCCCCATTACCAGCATTGATCCGAGAGCTAGATTAGATCTAGATCGTTATCAAATGATACGGACTGGTTTCTGTCCAAACTAGCGGTTGTAGAATAATTAGGCGCTTCTTGCTAATCTGGAGTAGCATTAGAATAACTGTGTAAACGTTTAGATTCTATCTTCTTTCTAGTTCAGAAAATGAATATTAAGTTTATTCAAGATATAGAAATATTTTCTGTTGAGGATAAAATTATGATGACCTGAATGACCCCTTTAGTGTTAATGTAGTTCTGTTGAAAACACATGCATACTCTATGCAAGCTTAGCGGTTTTAGACTCCACGGCAACAGGTTGCCCATATGCTTACCCGTTGAAAGTATAATAAACATATACATCTGAGAAATATACGGATTGACATGTCAGCACATGAGCAGCTTGCCCAGTTATACCTGGCAGACAAGCATCTATAAAGGATCAGAAATTTTGTAACAATTAAAATAGTCATGCTAATAATAATAATAAAAATAATAATAATAATAATAATAATAATAATAATAAGAATAAGAATAATAATAATAATAATAATAATAATAATAATAATAATAATAATAATAATAATAATAATAATAATAATAATAATGATAATAATAAGAATAAGAATAACAACTACTACTACTACTACTACTACTACTACTACTACTACTACTACTACTACTACTACTACTACTACTACTACTGCTGCTGCTGCTGCTGCTGCTGCTGCTGCTGCTACCACTATTACTACGATTCTTCTTTTTTTTCTTCTTCTTCTTATTATTATTATTGTTGTTGTTGTTGTTGTTGTTGTTATTATTATTATTATTAACCCTACAGCCACCAATACTGAAAAAGTCGCCAGTTTGCCTACAATGTTCGATATTTGTTGAAGCGACGAAAATAGTACATGTAACTTTGTACTGCGTCCTATCTACCCACCCCCCTCTTTGCTTTTCTCCCTTACTTGAAAAAACACAAATGCACTATCAATGCTGAACTCTTTCACAAGGCTGGATTCAGAGTGAGTCGGCATGGTTTATTAAACTCCAACTTGGCGTGAAGATATTTTTTTTAAAGAAAGTGACTGTTAGTCATTACGAAGTGTGACCACTGAACAATCCCCTTTCATCGAATTCAGAAGAGAAGCAGAGCAATGAGTAGACAAGATGCCCCAAGACTCGGGCTTTGCATGTCTGGCCCCTAGCTCTGATCACTGGGTCGATTGGAGTTGAGGATCATCCTCTCTGATCATTCTTCACACTTTTGTCTTCCGTAACTCGTCTGTCAGTAACAGAGCGAAATCTCTCTCTCTCTCTCTCTCTCTCTCTCTCTCTCTCTCTCTCTCTCTCTCTCTCTCTCTCTCTCTCTCTCTCTCTCTCTCTCTCTCTCTCTCTCTCTCTCTCTCTCTCTCTCTCTTTTCACTATTTCTTTTCGTTTGATTTTGTTTTTGTGGGTTTTTTTTTTTTATCTTTGTTGGAGTGTGATATAAAATATTTTTTAACTTGCCATGATTCTCTTTAATTTTCTTTTTATCTGCGTTGGAGTGTGTATAAAATATTTTTTAACCTGCCATGATACTTTTTAATTTTTTTTTTTTTTTTTTTTGCTTCTAACTGCACATGACTTAATATTTAGGATTGTATCGTTATCGCCTGTGCGAAGTTTCTTAACTTGTGATAGTACAGCTTCAGCATTTCTCTAGTCTCATATCAGACGCTAATCCGACTGTTTTCATTACGCCAGCTGTGAGTAGCAATAACAAATCCTCCCTCCCTCTCCTCCCTTCCCACCCTTTCAGAACGTAATTCCTACACCAAGTACCAGGTATCCTTCTCCTCCCGAAGATAAGACGAAACATCTTGAATTCTTCTATATCTGTGCCACATTGCTGTGCTGCTCAGATAATGTTGTGTTAGTTTGTGCGCGCGTGTGTGTGTGTGTGACGGGCGGGATGGGAAGAAGGGCAGAAGGATGCCATTAAGAGAATAGTTTCCGAGACAGATTGAAAGGAAAGTGCGCTCCATTAATATTAAATGAGAGTAAGCAGTAAACACATAGGAGAAGAGTAAGCAGAGAGAGAGAGAGAGAGAGAGAGAGAGAGAGAGAGAGAGAGAGAGAGAGAGAGAGAGAGAGAGAGCGGGCGGTGTGTGTGTGTGTGGGGGGGGAGAGGGGAGTTAAATTTTAGTTAGTGCGAATAACCACCTGAGTGAGCGATGATGTATGAATCCATGGTATTATACTCGATGACTAATATGTTGGATTGGATCACGGTTGGGATCTAAACTAGATATAATTGCTTGCCCGGCTGTCGTGGGAAAGGTTGTTCACATTGTTCTAATGTCAACTATTCCCCTGTTGCGAAGCCTACACACGTTCGCCATGTTAGGCATCAATAATTTCTGAACTGGTTGATACGGCTTTTTATTTTTAAATTTTAAAAAAATGTAGGAAAACCATCTGAATTATTACCTGTTCAATTCAAGACTGCACCCAGCTGTAGTGAAACTAATATTGGCTATGCGCTACTGAATGGCAAGTGCTTTAATGTATCAGGCCAGTCATTAGTGTAATATAAAGTTGAAGGATCAGAATTTCTAGCTTTGTTCTTTATTTCAGTTTTCTGAAACTGCTATTGAGAAAAACTTGCCACTTTTGTTTTATGTTTTGTTGATTATATCGAGTTTTCAAAGCTGAATTTTTACATGCAAAAACATTCTATCAAGCGACTGAGTGCGTACAAAAAGCACAAAAATCCAACGAGTTACACTTAAGTTGGAGCATAAAAAAACCCAATATATTTAACCCAGGCCAATTTTAGTTCATGAGCACTTAAGAGGTTTGGGGGGGGGGGGGGGGATCAAATATTGTATGAGCTAATCCGAGTTGGAACCTAGATCGCGACTTAAGGCTCAACATGAAATGGATGCAGCTGCTCCGGTGGGTATTTGCAACTTAATAAGACCTTTATTGAAAGCTGGTAAAATAACATTACTGAAGAGATGGATGCTTTTTTTTTTAATTGATTAAGTTTTGAACATGTTACTTACTCAGGTGTAAGCTTTGTTGCCCCTAGACACAGGATTGTAGGGCATGTATACTGACCATGAGATATAATTATATCGTATACTTAAACGTGTATTTATACCTCACATTACCCGCAGGAAATAATTTCAAGTACCGGCAATACAATATCTATCGACTTAAACATGAATATACTAATCAACCTAGCAGAACATAAGACAGCGCATATATAAAAACCAAAGAATTTGCTCTTGTTTTGACATAAGCGATTTCCATATGAGTCACTCAATAATTACCCTGTCAGATATCTGAGATATTATTGCTCCTTTCCGATCTCTCTGTCTATAAGCTGTGACCACCCTTTATCAATAAAAAAAACTTATTAAATATCTCCTTGCTTTTGTTTAGTGAATGATATTTATAAATCAACTAAGGTACATGTACCCAAACCACATCCCGTGTACCTAACAGATTAAAATGGAGTTTTTTGGTTAGGCAGCCTTAACTTGTGGTTTACTCTCAAGAATGTAAGGATCATACAACAAGCACCTTCAAACCGTTAAGTAATGACATAATTAGGTCCCTGCGAAGTCAAAACCGTTGTGCCAAACGTTACACGATCGAGCTTGTCATTGTAGTGACCTGCCCGGGCTGATTCCGTGATTTATGGCTTCCCTAGTGGCCCAAATAAGCCTCCATACTCTCTCTCTCTCTCTCTCTCTCTCTCTCTCTCTCTCTCTCTCTCTCTCTCTCTCTCTCTTTCTCTTCTCTCCCTGACACACACACACACTCACAAACACCTCACTCGCCCTGCCAAAGGAAGTTAGTTCACTTATTTCTTTGCGCGCTGAGGCGGCGAAAACTACCTGGCAGAAAGTTTTCAGTAGTTATATTTAGATAGTTGTATCCAGTCTTGGTTTGTATTTGGCACTGTTGGTACTGAGCTGAAGATCGCGAGACGGCAATCATGATAAGTTAACTGCTGGCTACAGCTAGACCAGGCACATCAGCATGATTTCCTCTCTCTAATGGCCCGCTGCAATGTACATTGAGGCCACCTGCTTTAGACCTCTGCCTCGCTAGTGTGTATCTCTGCCTTCCCTTTCTTCTCCAGGTCTAGGTTTCAGGCTTTCAGCCAAAACAGTCCTGACCTTTGTATGAAATTTTTTAGTTCCATCTTAACACGAACTTAGATAAGTTGCGCTAATTTGCAGCAAATTTTATTTCGTGCTATTGTTGTGCGGAATTCGTGCAATTTACATTTCATTTTACTTTGTACACTAAATGAACATTTGCCACTAAATCGACATGATGAAAAGTCGCATTCAAGGTTTGCAACATTACACTCATACACACATGCACGCAGCTTGCCACTGAAGTGGCTAGATATGTTTTAGCTTAGGGGATCATGCAGCGTTTCAGGTTGAATTCATACTGTTGAATCTTAGATAAATTCAACTTTGTAGGTTTCTTTGGTATTGTTGTTGTTTTTCATAATCAAAAAGGCTAGATTTAGATCTCCACATAAATTGAGATCTCGTCCAGAGGTTCGCGCTTGTGGAAGGTGAGATCACACTAAACTATTTAAGAGAATAAAGTTAATGGTGTCATCGCATGGAGAAATAGTAGAAATATCTGACTTAACCGCACCGGGTTGTTCAAACCATACACCAATGGACCATTGTAGCTTTTGATTGAATATTTCCTCGGTTTAGTCCAAAAATAAATCTGCTGCATTATAAATAATTTTTGTTTACACTGTTAGTATAATGCTTTTCGTTGGCTAATTCCCTGCTTTTTTTCGAATATTATGATTATGTAAACTTAAGATGGAACAATGACTTGTCTGTTCCCGTTGTAGGCCACCAGAATATCGTGCCATGCCAGCAGCAGCTGCTGATAATTCATTGTGTTCCTGGATCTGGAGCCGCGTTGCGATAATGTCTTTTTCTTTCCAAACCATGCATGCAAATGATAACCTGTCCCTTTCTGCAAAGGTTCTTCACTGTGAATGGATGGTGCCTTCCTAACAGTACCAGTACCATTCTTCCTTCTACACAATTACCTCGCTTCTCATACTTTTATCTCCTGGACTCTTCTTTCTCTCCCCTCCACCCCTCTCTTCCTCTCTCGTCTCCCTCCTCCCCTTCTCTTTATGTAACCGACCATCCTCCCATAGTCATCTGTTTCCGCAAGGGTTAGCTAAATCCTTTCCCCTTTCCCGTCCTCTATCATGATAGTGTGTGCTTAAAACGAAAGATTGAACTGTGAATGTCAAGAGATAAATTAATGTCTGATAATGAAGTTACTGACAAGGCTCGATGCAGGTAAGGAAGATCTAATTATATTTTGATTCCTATACTGTGCAGACAGCGTGACCTCTGGGGTATTATGTCTCTTTCTCAGACTTCTCAATTGATTGCCATCTTCAGTGATCCAAATTATGAAAGGGAAGATAAATGAAAGAAAAGCAACAACAACAACAACAACTACTACTACTACTACTACTACTACTACTACTACTACTACTACTACTACTACTACTACTACTACTACTACTACTACTACTACTACTGCTGCTGCTACTGCTGCTGTTGTTAATGCATCATGAAAAATTGCTATTGCTTCCACTACCTCTAATACTACTCACAGACTGAAAAAATTATCTCATTTCATCTGTTGGAATTACACGAAGACCAATATCGTATTTATATGCATACAGCCAAAACCCATAGCTCACGCTAGTGTGTTCTGTGTATTCCCTCCTCTATATAATTATACCTATTGATCCGCGCTTCCCCCACCCCACCACACAACACACATAAACAAGTTAATACCTTCTTTCTGTCTGTGTGTCTATCTGTCTGTCTCTCTCTCTCTCTCTTGTCCTCCACTCTTCACCTTTTCCCAGAGTAATGTTTCTCTCGTCCTTTTCTACTGCTCACTCACTGATCTTACTTAGCTTGGTATTCCAAAGTATGAGCCAACTTTGATCCTCCTGAAGCCCGCCTATGATTGGCGGTGCATTGACATGAACCCCATCTGGGAAGATTTTCTTGTCTGCTTCACATCCCCCCCCCCACCTTTTTTTTTTCTCGCCAGTCCTGGATATTTCTCGATTTAGCCTTTGTTACAGAAAGATGTGGTTTTATTTTCCTCTTTCTTGCTTTTATCCAAGTGACGCACCGTTTGATCTTTGATTAGTTTAACATTCTTCGAGGAATCCAATACCGAGAATCGGTGTACGTTTGATGTTTACTTTCCTTTCAACTAGCTGTTCTTCCTTGCTTCTCGTCATGCGATAGAAGCCTTGGTCTTCTTTTTGTTTTCATCTGCTTTCTCTCTCTCTTTCTCTCTCTCTCTCTCTCTCTCTCTCTCTCTCTCTCTCTCTCTCTCTCTCTCTCTTTCTCTCTAATCTCATCTCGTATTCTTTTTCAATTATTTACGTCATTTGAATCATTTGAATGTAACGAAAATGCTCGAAAAACACGGACCAAATCTAATCATCTGTGGATGATTAGATCAGTATAAGGGACACACAGTTCAATGTCTGTACATAATTTTAGAGTGCTTGAACCGTTCCGGTGGTGTATAGTAAACACGTAATCTGATCTGTTTCTGATGTGTTAGCGTTATCTACTGTATCATATTTATCTCGTTGTCACAGTTTCGTCTGTGTCTTTCTGTGCATGCGGTTCGGATCCTTGATAATGTTTCAAGCGAAATTAAAAATTAATTATCTTCAAATGGCCATAGGTCAAAAGATCGTTAAATTATATACATAATTTTTAATGGCAATAGTTCTACTTAAAACTTTATTATGCTTTGCTTTTTTTTACATATAACAAAATTACGCTGGGCTCTACCTTTCTCCATTAAAAAAAAAAAAAAAAAAAAAAAAAGATATGTTTCTGGCTTATTTCATTGCTGTAAACTGCAGGTTTCGCAAAATTCATATGAATAAAAATTTATAGTCGCCCTTTGGTCTAATATTGGCATATCATTCTCAATGCATTATTAGCCCACGATGATCAATTGTATTGACATGACCTAAAAGAAGTTCGGTTATAATTCGTATGTGAAATAATGTATTATAAATGCCATAAGATGTTTAGTGACTACTTAAGTATGAGATACCTAAATCTGTCACCGTTGTATGTAATTAATACGGTATACTCTGTTCGCCTATTGGAGCTTTGAACAGTTGATGCGAACATTGTAAATCAAACCACTACTGCTTGAGAGCAGCTGGTGGTAGTGCTGCTACTGCTGCTGCTAATGCCTGATCAACCATCATTCCACAGCCAAACACCCACCCCCTTAAAAGCAGCTGTTTTCAGAGCACAACCGATTCGTCTGTAGAGCATAATCGCCTTGCCGTGCGTGTCGTGCACTGAAAGCTGGCCTGACGCGCGGCGAGTTACAAAAGTTAATAACCCGACTGTATTTCTCTCATACAAAACCAAACAAAGAGGGGGAAAAAAGAAGAGTTATTGTTTAGGAAGTGTTACGTTACACTGAGGTGTCGATAAAATAAATTAGCGCGTTACTGCCTGTCGGTACGCGAGTGTGGTGGATGCACCGCATGCAGACCTCTTCAGCAGACTGAGGGAGGCATGTAACCAGGGGTTATCGATCTCTTGAGTAGACACACACACATAAAAATACATTCTCTCTCTCTCTCTCTCTCTCTCTCTCTCTCTCTCTCTCTCTCTCTCTCTCTCTCTCTCTCTCTCTCTCTCTTTTTCTCTCTCTCTCTCTCTCTTTTTCTCTCTCTCTCTCTCTCTCTCTTTTCTTTTTCCTTTTATCATCTCATCGTTGGATTTTTCATTTCCTCTCTAGCCCTGTATCTGCTGTCTACTTAGTTATTTATCGGTCTAGGTTTCATCTTTCATCCCCTTCTTCTGTCCATTTCTCTCTAAATAAATCTGCATCTCTTTCTTCTCTCTTTGTCTGCCTTACCATCACCTTCCTCTAGCTCTGCGGTGATGGAGTGAGGTGGGGCAGCAGAATTCGTAGAGTATTACAAAGTAAAGAATAAAAAAAAAGGAAACCAAGACAGCCGGGATAAATAATTTGTATGCTGCCAGCTCGACCCTAATGTGAACACTTAATTTTCAATTAATGGGGTAAGGCCGAGCTGAGCTGGCTTGATTGAAGAGGCAAGCGTCACGCGCGTGCGTCTGGCCGTCTACTTTGTCTAGCCTTGTTTTAGGCCCTAGCAGTCGAAGATTGGGTTGGGTGGGGGAAAGGGGGGCCAAAAAAAAAAAATAAATAAGACATGGTTTAGGGCGCTCAAGACCAGACGACTAATTCTTAGGAGGTTCCAAAGGTGCCGCCAATGAGATCAGAACGATTACTAAGTTGGCATTTCAGAATGCATGTTGTCAACCTTTCAATTTAGCAGTTGCAAGCTTGACTGTAATACATGTTTCATATATTACAAACAACATGTATAGATAAGATCTATTCAATGACTCTAATACATGTATCACAAACTACATAATGTATATGAAAATTATTTAATGACTCTAATACATGTATCACAAATTACATAATGTATATGAAAATTTTTCATTTACCCTAATACATGTGATGTATCTACAAGGGTATAATTACAAATCTATTCTTTGAGTTAATTACATAACAGTCAGGTCTGGATTAGATCTAATCTTCGCATTGGTTCTAATACATCTATCAGAATCTAAGCTTAGATTAGATCAACATATATATATATATATATATATATATATATATATATATATATATATATATATATATATATATATGTGTACAGTTTCTTTACAGCCAATGATGTCACAACGTATTTCTATAATTGTGCATTTACCGCTAGCTGGCATCCGCGTATGAAAATATTTTATTGATGAAATCGACGCGACTTTTCCCGTTTCGAAAATGGAAGAAAACGATTGATGCTTGCTTCTTTCAAGATTAACCCTAAAATCATTGAACGTTCTATCTTGGAAAGGTGGGGCGGGGGGAGGAGGAGATTGAAGGACAGAAAAAGTATAAGAGCAAAGGAGAGCGATGGCGAGCGAGAGAGAGAGAGAGAGAGAGAGAGAGAGAGAGAGAGAGAGAGAGAGAGAGAGAGAGAGAGAGGGTAAATAAACCGGGTATCGTGTCGATGATAGTAAGCGACTGTTGTTGTGGAGTGGATGTGGTTATCGTGAAAGGTCACTTTGAATCCACCATGCTTGCAAGCCTTTCAATACTAGAGAGAGAGAGAGAGAGAGAGAGAGAGAGAGAGAGAGAGAGAGAGAGAGAGAGAGAGAGAGAGTATGTGTGTGTGTGAATATGAAGTAGTGGATGTCAGCTTGTGGACTGGTAGGTTCACTGCTTGCTCTCTTGGGCAAACAAGACCAGGGACAATCCCTGGCTGAACATTAATCTGGCCGGCTGTCGCCATGAGTGAACCGGGTCAAACTCCTTAGCTTTCGTCCACTCGTCCGCCTGTTTAGACTAACTAGCCGTAGCAGGCCATTGCTAGCGTCATTTCTACGGATTCGGACTGGCCACTGAACTAATTTGTGACACATTTCTCAATTTTTTTCTTCTGGTCGTCGTCATCGTCGTCTTTTTTTTTCCTCGTCGCTACCCCACTTCTTCTTCTTCTTACTTTTGTTCTTCTTCTTACTTTTCTTCTTCTTCTTCTTCTTCTCCTCCTCCTCCTCCTCCTCCTCCTCCTTCTCCTCCTCCTCCTCCTCCTCCTCCTCCTCCTCCTCCTCCTTCTCCTCCTCCTCCTTCTCTTCCGTTTCTTCCTCTTTTCCCTTTTCTTTCTTTCATACTGCCTCCCACTTCAATCATTCTCACACACAAAGGAGCTCACCCTCTGGCCTGACATCTGATCAACCCAATGGGATTACACTAGACACGCCGGGAAATTTCCCAATCATTATTATTATTAAGAGTGGTTGAGCCTGGCTACCTTCCTCTGATCTGGAACAATGATTCTTTTCGATAACCAGGTCTCTCTACCAGCCGTTCGGCAGAGATTAATTTGTTCATCCGAAACAAAATAAAAGAAGAAATAAATAAAACGAAAGCGTGTTATGATATCGCCCTTCAGTTGATTTAAGTGGACAGGTTTTCCACTCGTATAGCGCTCAGACTGCTATTTGAAATTTAACCAGCTTGTGGCTTTGCGGTCAATTTTTTTTCCTATGCAGTAAATGTTAAACCTGATTCACCCACATGGCTATCAGTTTCGAGAATCATGCGAAATAAAAGTATAGACTATGTGTGAGTGTACTTTGAGCGAATTTCTGCCCTCTCTCTCTCTCTCTCTCTCTCTCTCTCTCTCTCTCTCTCTCTCTCTCTCTCTCTCTCTCTCTCTCTCTCTCTCTCTCTCTCTCTCTCTCTCTCTCTCCCTCCCATTCTCTTTCACTCTCTCAGTTTTTTTTCGCCTGCTCGCTCTTTCAATCACCTACCATTGTCAGTTCTCTCCCGAAGTTAGCTGTCCAAACAGTTGTTTCCCAGAGCTAAAATCTTGGTACGGTATTTTTTTTTACACAACTTTTAACGAATGCTGAGAGATTGTTATTGTTTGTCTGGAGAGGAAAAGAGAGCTACAAAGGAAAAGACTACGTAAATAGGACAGGATAAAGAAAGAGAGATAAGCGGTTACAGATTGCAAAAGGATGAGAATGATATATAAGGATAGAGGAAAAGAAAGACTTGGTGAGATGGAAAAATGACAAGAGAGAGCGCATACTGTCATACACACAGACGCTCTTTAAATCACGAAAGAACAGTGTTAGTCGCCAAATCTGTTCTGTTCAACTTGCTGGAGGAGAGTTTCCCCTCCCTTCTTCCCCACCCCCTCACACACACACACACACACATTTTTCTTTTCAATGCTGGCTTGCCAAGCGTTCTTGCTTTTTTTGGCCCGCCTGTGGTTTTATTATAATGTGGTTTGTGTCAGTAATATAAGTGTTAGACATGAAGAGAAACAGTTCGAATTTTTAAACTTCCTTGAAGTCTCTCATGGTCTTACATCTGGCTAACTATTAAGTTTTATTTTTACAGACTTTTTTTTTTTTTTTTTTTTTTTTTTGGGGGGGGTGGGGGGGGTTGTATCTCTATATCTGTCATTAGTGTCAACTTCTTCTCACTCTCTTTCCCTCTCTCTCTCTCTCTCAACCGTCCACGTTCTTTCTCTTTCTCTACATCTTCTTCTCATTCTTTGTCTCTTGTCACCTCAATTTTTACTCCTTTCTTTCTCTCTCTGTTTCTCTCTCTCTCTCTCTCTCTCTCTCTCTCTCTCTCTCTCTCTCTCTCTCTCTCTCTCTCTCTCTCTCTCTCTCCCTCCCCTCCTCCTCCTCTCTCTCTCTCTCTCTCTTTCTCTCTCTCTCTCTCTCATAGTCTGCCAAGTCTCTGCCGATGTCTCCAGTTCTCTCGTTCCTTCGTTCTCCCTTTATTTTTTTTAATCTATCTATCTTCCCATGTATCCGTCAGATCTTCTATGTATCTATTTATCTATCTTTCTTTTTCTGTCTACTGGCTTTACTGACACTCGCTTTTTTAGTCTTTTCTTTTTTTCCCTCTCATGAGACTGAAGATTGTTTCGCACTGCTCTTAGAACATAAGACACAGTGGAGTCACCGTTCTTTATCATCCAGACGCAAACAAACGTCACCTGTACATGAAATTAGAGAGAAATGTGTAGATAACCTGGATAACATTAGGCATGCCTCCAAACTTGGGTTTTCCTGGAGAAGGCCGCACCGTCATCTCGCTCAGATTTACGAAAGTACAAAATAATTTTGATTTTTCTGGCATCTTAAAACGTATAAACAAACTGATAATGCGTTTGGCTTGTGCAGCATTAAACAGCGATTTTGTGTACTGGAATATCTCAGTGGCACACCCTTGTTTAATTTGTGATCCCTGGAACACATTTCAAAAAATAAAGTGGACGGCTCAGGTTCCAAATAATTTTTCCCGTTGTTTCTTCGCTTCTTCACTTTCTTTGTTTTTCAAAGTAATGCTTGGGATGTCCTTTGGTTCTTTTTTTTTTTTCCTAATCGGAGGTGAGGGGATGTTGAAAGTTAGTGAAGGGCCCTGCCTCTGACAGTCTTGCAGTGATTATCTCGCCAAGGTTTCATTTTTAGCATCTCTAAACTATCACAACTCCACAAACTTTATCTCTTGTCAACTTTTAAAAAGACCAATCTTAAAACCCTGAGATGTCCACCTGTCTAAACTATCGCCATTGTGTATGTGTATGTTGTTGGGTTTTTTTTAATCTTTGGGAACACAATTTTGTTCTTTAACTTACAGGTCAGCCTAACATAACAGAATTTGATAGTTTTCGCCGTGTCATCTTGCATGATTTATTTTAAATCTTTTGTGAACACTTTATTTAGTGTTGTCTTTATGCATGTTTTATATAACTTGAATACTGATCAAACAAGTATAGATAAACATTTATGCACAGACATAACAGGCTTCTTGTCGACTCTGTTTTCCAGACCCGGTGGTTGCGAGTCTCCTGTGAGCGACTTCGAGGCGCGGACCCCCAAGGGTCGGGGCAAGCGCACCAGCCGGAACTCTGCCGCGGCCAGTGAGAGACTTCCAGAGGGGCGCCGTCTCCGGAAGGGCCGCAGAGGGACTGTGAACAGCAGCAGCAGCAACTTCACGGCACCACCCAGTCCGGCCAAGTCGGAGGCCGGCTCGGCCAAGAGGAAAGTTCGCGGCGAGGCAGACAGCAGCGCTGACAGGAGCGGCAAGCGGAGTCGATCCTGCTCCCGAGGAGGCGGCGCCGAAAGTCCAGCCCCAACACCACCCGCCTCATCGGACGCTTACATCATGTGCCCTGAGCCGAACTGCTTCAAGAAATACAAACACATCAACGGACTCCGATATCACCGCACCCACGCTCACCAAAAGTCCTCGGCGACAGAGGACGGGAAAGAAGACATGGAGTGCGATGAGGAAGAGGACGATAAGATAGATAAGAAGGACCGGACGCCTCTTTCAGAACGAGCAGAGAGAATGAAGGCAAAAGAGAAACAAAGATTAAAAGAACAAAAGCGTGGCTCTGACAGAGACTCTAAAGACTCTTTGGACGACGACATTCCATTAAAAGATCTTGCGAACAAAGTTGCCAAAACACCAGATACCAATGGTGTAGGGAAAGATAAAGAAAACATGAAATCTTTGGACGGTTCTAGTATTAATGCATTAACCGCGAACAGTAAAATCGATCCACACGTTGTCCTAACCAAGACAACAATTCACCTTCCATCTGACTCATCATCATTACAGGGTATCAATTCTTACGCATCAAAATCTAAAGAAACACTTGATGTGCAATCCGTATCATCATCATCGTCAGCAACTTCAATGCCATCTTCATTACAATCATCATCAACATCGTCAGCCAGTTGCTCTGCCTTAGCTACATCTGTGCCTTTCAATTCTTCATCGAGCTGTGAAAACGGCTCAGGGTACCCACCGCTGGGTAATAACAATGCAACAGCAAATGGTAACACCATGCCTGTGATGACCACCCTGAAATCTCCCATCACATCGCAAGTGTACCAGATATCACCCACAGGTTGCTTGGGCGGCGTGACGCTAGTCTCGGCTCAGACTAATCCGAGCCTAAGCTTGGTCTCTGCACAGACTTTCCCGCTAACAACATCCGCCTCTCTCGGCTCAGTAGCTACGAGCACATCTACCACGTCCTCTGTGATGGGCATGTCCATGTCTGCAACGGAGAGACATGGCAAGCAAGGTCCGCCCGGTTCAATTGGCGGACCGCAGACTATTAGATCTGTCTCCAACACCCGTCCGATAGTACCTGCTCCGTTACCCGGGCCTCAGGGCACACCGGGATCATCGCTCAAAGCCATACAGCCTAAGCCACAGTTTTCAGGTGAGTATCCGCCTAACTCCACTGCATCACTGACGGACCTTAGCAAAGACAAAGTAAGGAAATCCAAGAAGAAACGCGCAGAAAATAAAGACTGTCCATCCTCCTTAAAGGGGTACGGGGCAAATGGTTCAGAAACTTCCTCTCGAGAGGACGAGAGAGCTAATGTGAATCATGTTATAAAAGGTCCACCCAATCTTCCGTCCTCGAACAATGCGGATTTGAGCCACGCTCAAACTGTGAGTGAATCAGCATTTCAACAACGTCTTGCTGCGTCACCAAGCCCAGATGTGGTGGGTACCGGAGCAGGTGGTGGTTTGAGACCATCTTTCCTTCCGGTGACCCCCGGGGGTGGCGAGCTGAGAAGCACCGTCAATGACGATGTTCACAGTCCTGCCTATTCAGATATTTCTGATGCTAATGACACTGGATCGCCACCGCAGAGAGACAGCCCTGACAAAAAGGAGGTGGGTGGGGCTAGTTTGACATCCCTGAAGAAAGAGAACCAGGTAAACGGATCACCTCATCTCGGTCCCGATGGCGGCGCTCCACCTAGCTCTCTCGGTGGTCATTTTAGCGGAATGTACTACTTTGGTGGCCCTCCTGGTTACTTACCTCATGGACTCAGCCCACAATCAATGGCTTCACCCACTCTGAAAAAAGATGGAGCAAGTGTGGATGAAAGTTCTATGGGCAAATCTGATGTTCCTGACAAAAAAGATGCTACTCGTCAGCAGCAGAGATCTTGCCAAAGCCCCCAGCAAATACCAAGTGGTGCGAGTGCTGCTGATATGCAACAGAAATCATTTATTAACTATTACGCTCACATCCACGGTGTATCACCTGCAGCTGTTCAGTATCAATACAACTTGGCAACTCAATCTCCCACTTCACTCGACCATTTTCATCAAACGCTTGCCGCCCAGCAAGACCCCCTATTGCGCCAACACTTGATAGATCAGCACCAAAAGCAGCAGCGTCTTATTCAGCAGCAGGATTCGTTGAACTCTGCAGGGAGTTCAGATCCCTCCGGAACAAGAAACTCTTCCAGTGCAATGGGCAACTCAAACTCTAGTTTGCGCCATCAAGGCGGTGGATCATCCCCATTGCATAAACCCGGTCTAGGACCTGGTGCTGGTGCTCCGATTCTAGATGGAAGCAGTGAACATAAGCGATTTTCCACGCCCGATGATCGAGAGCAGGCTTTGCGCGACAAGCAGAGCGAGAACCACCAGATTCTGAAAGAGAACATTGAGCTGAAGTCCCAGATGGGGCAACATCAACTGCTTATGGAGCTACAACAACAGCAGCAGCAAATGAATTATCGTATGATGAAACAACAAGAGCAGCAGCATCAACAGAAGTCTCATCACCAACAGCACCACAGCGACGTGATGAGAGCTCAAATGTTTCAGCACCAGAAACAGAAAACATTCGACAGTCAAAGGTCGGATATGCGCAAAATCCCCTCAGAGCTGGGCAGCTCAGGCTTGGGT
>JAWDGP010001769.1:165000-310000 GCA_033675545.1 Elysia crispata
ATTTCTCTATCTACATATTGGATTGAAGATAACAGGAGAGGACCAATTGCGCCATTCAATATGCCTGCTTTTCTGGTTAGTATAGCGTATAACATCGATTTGTTTATTAATATTTTAACTCAATTTACGCCTATGTTTCGTTATCATGATAATTTCTATAAGGTTTTTGCCATTATTTTGTATTTTTGCAGTATTAATGCCATATTTTCGCCCTTTAATCGTGATAAACATTAACGTAATAAAGGTTCTCTGTATATCTATTTATCTATCTATCTATCTATCTATCTATCTATATATATATATATACCGGTATATATATATATATATATATATATATATGGATGTGTAGAGGGACGGGGTTGGGATATAGGGAATTACATAGGCATAAGACAATCCTATCGTTCTGATTTTGTTTTTCAGATTGACACAATAAAAAAAGAAGCTTTTCAACATGTACAGTTAGTTTCTATAATTATTATTATTATTTTGTTGTTGTTGTTGTTGTTGTTGCTTTTGTTGATGATAATGACTTTTTAAGTATTAAAACGTTTAGTAGCATTGTCATGAAACGGAAACGTTTGAAAAAAAATTTTCTCATCTCTTTCAGTCCTAATTTTTTTTTCTATTTTAAATGTCCAAGTTAGTTGTGTGTGTCGTAGGAGTAGCTGAATTACTAGCATTGTAAACTTGACACAATTGTCTTATTTCACGTGCACTCTAGTCCCTACGTCTCTCTCTCTCTCTCTCTCTCTCTCTCTCTCTCTCTCTCTCTCTCTCTCTCTCTCTCTCTCTCTCTCTCTCTCTCTCTCTCTCCCCCCCCCCTCTCTCTCTCTCCCCCCTCTCTCTCTCTCTCTCTCTCCCCCCCTCTCTCTCTCTCCCTCTCTCTCTTCCTCTCTCTCTCTCTCTTTCTCTCTCTCTCTCTCTCTCTCTCTCAGAAGCTAATAAAGACAAAAGCGTCATATATTAACAACCACTGTCAGTTGACGCCTCCCTGTCCTCTTGCCCTGGACTGCCTGACTCAATCGTGGTGCTACACTCCTCTTCAGTCCTCTCAATCTTCAGCACTGAGGACCAACCCGTAGTTTCCCTCCTTGCCCTGAAGGCGTGAACTGTCCCCACAGGTCAGTGTACTGCACAGAGCTTCAGGCAGACACGACCCTCCCGAGACCTAGCACGTTTGACAGCTGCTATCAAATTCAAAGACGAGTACCCGAACCACTCTATGTGAGGGAGAACGTAGTGCAAGACAAGAGAAGAGGCAAAGAGCGAGGAGTGGGAGTTCTAGACACTGGTCCAGATGGTAAAAGCTTGTTGCTCGGCGAATAAAGCACAGGCAATTTGCAAGATAGGTTTACCTAAACTGCTCAGAGAGAGAGAGAGAGAGAGAGAGAGAGAGATAGGGGGGGGGGGGTGCAGTCTGGAAAGGGGCGTTGATGATGGTGGTGGTAGGAGGAAAGTGGGTGTAGTTGATGGGAAGGACTACACAAGGCACAAGGCTGAGAACAAGGAACAAAGATGGAAACAATAAACAATTTTATCGGGTAATAGAAAGATTCCGTTGGACTTGGAGATCAGTAAACGAACACATCTTTTTTGTTATTTTTATTGTTATAATTGATCTTCTTATTGTCACTGGAGAGTGCTTCTTTTATTCATGGCTTAAAATAGAAATCTCTTTGGAATTCATTAGACAAAACTCTGATGCGCAAGCACGGACAAAGCAGTAGGTTATACCTTGCTGTGCTGGTCTCTAGAAGCAGAGAGGATAAAAAGTTCTGTGTTCGCTCTTTGTTTATTTTTCGCCTGATTGCCATCTGCAGCACGAATAAAAACGGGAAGTGGATGAGTTAGGCACGTCCGCTTAAGTTAATTGGTTTGTTTCAAACAGTGTAATGGCAGCTACAGGCAGAGACTGGCAATATAATGTTTAGAAGGAACGCATTTGCCCGAACAAGATCGTTTTGATTATATCATTATCGGAGAAATTACCAAAAAAAAAAAAATCACGGTCGATTTTTTTGATTTGTTGACTGTTGTGGCCTCTTGAACTTATTATCAAATAAAGAGAAACTTGTTCGTCCAGCGCGATTCCCTCTTTTTCAGAGCATTTTATCGATTTATTTGCAAACTTAGTTCTCTCTCTCTCTCTCTCTCTCTCTCTCTCTCTCTCTCTCTCTCTCTCTCTCTCTCTCTCTCTCTCTCTCTCTCTATCTCTCTCGCGCCTTTTTTTAAAAACTATTTCGAGAAAGTTTGTACCGCGAGCTCACTTCATACTCTTATCTCAGGACCTAGTATAGTGAGGTGTGGGTCTCATCCTTCAGTCCCGCCTTGCTCGACGTGTCACTTATTTGTTCTGCTTTCCAGCATCACCCACTCACCAACTTGTTTGACGTGAGAAAGCTGAGGCAATGAACCAGTTTGCATTATATCATTAACATATTGGCCTAGTTCATTAAGCTCTTTGACCTGAGTCAAAATAGTACTCAAATTAATAGGAAATCACGCTGTTTTTAGCATTATCAGTCCCTTTCCAGCTCAAATGGTCGAAAGTACTTAAGTCTCGGCTTACCAAAATTACTAATTTTGTCGAGACTGACCTGCAAAGTGATAACTATTTCATATTTCCATAAAAAACGGAATGGTAACACAATAATGTGATCAGGTGTCCTCTTTTCGTGTCGCACTCAAGCCCGATATATCCAAAGCATGTATGTATATGTGCGCCACAACCTATGGTGGTAAACGTAGGGAGAGAGGGGTGGCCAGTGGAGCTTTAATTGGGATTTAGCTTTAGATCACAATTCAAGAAACCAAATGTTTATATCATTGTAGATTCCTCTCTTTCTCTCTCTCTCTCTCTCTCTCTCTCTCTCTCTCTCTCTCTCTCTCTCTCTCTCTCTCTCTCTCTCTCTCTCTCTCTCTCTCTCTCTCTCTCTCTCTCTCTCTCTCTCTCTCTCTCTCTCTCTCTCTCTCTCTCTCCTTTCTCCCCACACCCTTTCCCAAACCCTCTATCGTTGTCTGTAGCTCTTTGTATGTCTTTTACACCTCGATTTCTTTCTCTCTGCTGCTTCTCTCCCTTACTTTTGCTCTCCACCCCTAACACTTTCTCAATTATTCCAATAAAAAGCAAAACTCATTTTCTCAGTGATTGGCACTTGGCAGTCAAGTTTCTCGTTGTTTTTCCCTCTGGCACCTGTTCTAGCTGTCTATCTATTGCGATAAGACGCTGTCTTCATTGTAAAAGCTTATCTTTCTGATATGTCTGGGTCTGCGGTAGAAAAGCCTATCTTTGTGATATGTCTGAGTCTGCGCTGTAGAAGTTTATCTTAGCGCTGATCTTATTAGTACTTTTATTCCTTGCCCTTTCATTTCAATATTTTTTTTTTTCAATTTCTTAATATAATGTTCTTTCTTTTCATAAAATTAGGTTACACACAGACTTCTCTCTCTCTCTCTCTCTCTCTCTCTCTCTCTCTCTCTCTCTCTCTCTCTCTCTCTCTCTCTCTCTCTCTCTCTCTCTCTCTCTCTCTCTCTCTCTCTCTCCCCCTCCCTTTTTTTCTCTCTCTCCCACTCTGACTTCCACCCACTCCCCGCCACTCCTTCCCTTACAATAATCTTCAACTTTTTGTCCCAAACCGAGACAGCCTTTAATAAAACATTGATTTCACAACAAAAGCTTTTTTCCAACTGCAACCAATTTCGCGCGCCAAGCACGTCATCATTATTTGTTCGTCGTTTGTTTTTTGTTGATATCACGAAATAAAGAAAATGGCAGGTACGCTGCATTTATCCTTCTACCTCTGTTCTTCTCGTCTTTTGATCACACACCTTCATATCAAATTCTGTTGCAGAACAGAGGAAGGTAAAATAATACAGAGCGGCACTTTAATTTTGACGGGTGCTTTTTTAAGCCTCTTCTTATACAGATAAGATTTACATCTAGGACTGTCAGTTCTCTTTCTTTCGTTTCGTTTTGTTTTGTTTTACAGTTTTGTCTTTTTATTTCTTTTTTTTTTCTTTAAAGCTACAGTGCTGGGCCAAACTCCGTGCTTAACGCTTAGTTCAGAGCGCAAGGTAGCAACAAAATTGTGTTGTACAGCGATCGGGATCGCTTGAGGGAGCAAGGCACGTTTTTAACTTTCTTTATTGGTTTTTTTCCCCGACTATATTCCAAGTTCGCGACATTCGTTTTCCATTAAAGAAGAAAAAAAATTCAGATGAACGCACCCCTATGTTTGATGTTGCAGAGCAAGGTGAAATTACCTCAGAGTTCGAAGGATCCGAATCTTTAGCAAAACAATGTTTCTTGAGTCAATACCGGGCCAAGATGTGTACACAGTACATGCTTGTTTAATGTCTCTTGGTGGAATTTTGTAATGATCAAAGCAATTACTGAGCATACCAATGCTGTGATCTCAGTGGCAGAAACTGATAAACATCTGTCTGAATGTGAGGAATGGTATAGCAGAAAGATATCTTGTGGAATACAGATAGAAAGGTGGAGTTGAGAGAGAGAGAGAGAGAGAGAGAGAGAGAGAGAGAGAGAGAGAGAGAGAGAGAGAGAGAGAGAAAGGGGGGGGGGGGGGAGACACGGCGACATAGATAAGTACAGAGATAAAGCGGACAGGGTACCTGTGAGCAAGAGAGAGAGGAGTTTAATGGAGAAGAGGGAATGAAGGTAGAGAGAGAGTTAAGGAAATTCAAGAGTGAAGATCTGGAACCCACAAGGGAAACAAAGATCGTCACAGGCAGAACTGAAGCGGACAAGACGGAACCGCGTACATGTACATTATGGAGGAGGAGTTTTACTCACTGTAGTGGCGACCCTGTGATGTTTGCAGGAGTCAAGAGCCAGGAGCAAGCAAGGTGGAAGAGCCTCTTTATTTGTGGTAGATTGAGCTGGTGAAACTTTTCTGTCAATCAATCAGTTTACATAAAGCTCTCTTCCATTACAAAAATCTCTTCTTTTATTCGAGATATTTATCCATTCCATCATGTGTTTAAGCCGACAATACCACCGACGTGAATACATTAAAACTCAGTCGGAGTTCATGCTCATACTTTGAAAAGTTTTCCTGTGTTTTCCAGGCTTCCTGTTCTCTCTAAATACTAATCATTCCTGTAATTATTTTCCAATCTTCCTATTCTCTCCCACTACCAAGCATTACTACAGTATAAATATTTTATTATATTGATTTCAGTTACTCAAGTCTGGGTTTTAGGTTTATCATGCAACTTCTCTCAATTCAAATATCGATGTTTCGTTAAGTAATTGTCCTTATCTATCACAAGACTAAGCACCACAACTAATTGAATGATTCCCATTGCATTGTCAATCTGAGCTGTTTGAGGACCGGTTGGCTGCGCACACAGCTGAGAAGTTGAGCCCTATCTTCTAAACCTAATGTTCAAAACAATTTTCTTGCATCTCTGAAGCACCACGTAAATTCACCTGTATTATGTATGTTAGGCTTCGATCTAAAAAACCATTTGTTTACCAAGTGCTGGCAAACCATACTGTATGTGATTAGTTTTGCCATGTTCAGACGAGCTCTGTATTTGCAAGGTATCTATTTTAGATTATTGCCTAAAAACTGTAGAAAATGATGCTATCTAGAGCAAGTTTTAATCGCAGATGGAGAAAAAGACTTCATGCAAAATTCTCACGCTCTAGAAATCTTATTATTATTTATTTGAAGCCCGACATTGGCCGCGCGTGCACGTCTATCGAAGTGTCTGCGGGTTTCAGCCGTGTCCCACGCTGCCTATACTAGTAAACTGAATAACTCGAGTCATTCATGGCTATTGGAGCGTTTGTTCCTGTCAATTATGCTTCAGCTTTGAAGCGATGCTGAGCTCTTCCACGAACAAAGTACAAGAGGTGGATGAGATTTAAATTATCATGATATTAACCTTGTGTCTAAGCCGTTTTTGGATTAAATTTATTGATAAATTAGTTCTAATTACACCGTTATGTGAATTATGAGAGGTTTAATTTAAGTCAAATGTAGATTGAAAGTGGTGTTTTACCGTGGTGATTTTGTGTTTATAACAAAAATTTGAAAGTGGTGCCGTTTCTTTCTCCACCTTCCCCTGTCTCTATTTTCTGCTCTATGTGTCTCTTTCTCTCCCTGTCTATCTCTCTGGTCTGTGCTTGGCCTGTGTGTGGTAATGTGTTTGGAGGTACATGTATTTATTACTTAATGATGTCGTTTATCTCTTGTTAATTTTAATGTGCGATGATATTCGCACCTGATTGTAACGCTTCCAACGTGAAAGACCCAGAATGGCGTTGCTGATGATAGAAAAGTGATTGCAAGACCAAAAATTGTGAACTGAATAATTTTTTTCTGGTCCGTTTCAGCTGGCTGAACGCTCAAGGGTATCATGATATTCTGAGCATGAGAGGTTAAAAAACAGGTTTAAACTTGAATATTGGAGGGGTTTTTTTTTATCTTTTTCCCACGGCCATTGAGATAAATTATCATTATCATATTTGCTTTTATAATAGCAAAGACTGAAAAAAAAAACGATGTTCTGTGGGTGTAGAAAAGGGAGTAGGGAGATCGCATGGAGGAATAATGTGATTTTATGGCAGGTTTTCAACATGTTTGTTTGTGCTATAAATAAAAAAAGAGTGTGTGTTTGTGTTTACGTTTGATTGTGGTGCTGTGTCATTCTTTGAGAGAGAGAGAGAGAGAGAGAGAGAGAGAGAGAGAGAGAGAGAGAGAGAGAGAGAGAGAGAGAGAGAGAGAGAGAGAGAGAGAACGAAAATATTACAATTAATGATCCTCGTAGCGTTCAGCGAAGAATTTTACGGTAATAGTGTGCCAAACCTTTTTTTTTTTTTTAGAATTTCTCAGCCAAGCTCCTATCGTGATTTTCGAACATCGGGGCACCAGAGCATGGATCTGTTTGTCCCTCTTCTCTAATAGCATGATTTTATGCATCAAAGGAAAAAAAAAACATCTTGGTGCTGATATAATGACAAAAAAAGGGGAAGGTTAAAGATAGAACAAAAAAAATATTAAAAAAAAACAAACAAGAAAGCCAAGAATGATAATGATTGTCAAAAGAGAATTTTTTTGGTCAGATTTTTAGTGTGCCTAAACCACTGATTCTTGTCCCTTTTTTTTATTTGTTTTAAGCTGATTTTCCCCTCATTTTTTTTTCACTCTCACACACACTCCTTTTTATTCTATCGGCTCCTCTTTTTGTCCTCATTTTCTTCTTCTTTTTCTTCTTCGTCTTCTTCTTCTTCTTTTTCTTCTTCTTCTTCTTCTTCTTCTTCTTCTTGTTGTTCTTCTTCTTCTTCTTCCTTTTCTTCTTCTTCTTCTTCTTTTTCTTCTTCGTCTTCTTCTTCTTCTTTTTCTTCTTCTATTTCTTTTGATTTATACATATTCTTTCATTATCATTATAATCACCAACATTTTTTTCAACTGATAGGGCGTAAAAAACAGTGCAAATCACTAAAGCGCTGGGCCAGGTAAAGATGAAGTGTAACAAATTGTGCTTTTTTAAAACATTTTTTAAATGTATTTATTCTCCGAAGGATAATGTCCCATGCTAATAGGTTCCGAAACATAAAAGAGCGCTCCGTTTAATGTATGTAATAGTGTAAAAAGTGTTGGATTTTTTTTAAAGCAAGAGTAATTTGAGCTTCTACAATAACGAGAACCATCTGTTTGTTTGTTGTTTTTTTTATATGTTGCATTTTTCTTAAACGCACAGTACAGACGAGCAGAATTATTTTTGCCCTGCACATGTATTTCATCAGTTTCAGTGTCTTTGATTCAACTTCCCGGTGAATATGGTGATCATTTCCAGCTTTCCGAGAAAACTTATTGTGAGCTGTGTAATTCATTTCCATTTATCTATGAGCGAGAAGGTGCATATGTACCTCCATGCCATCCCGAAAAGGATATTGTTGAAGTGTCCGTGTCCTTCCTGTCAGTGATGCACTCTCCTGGCTTTGCAGTCTGTTTATGTGAGGCGTTCAGCACAAGTTAACACAATAGTGAGCGTGTTCTGCCGTCGCTCTGTCTTTAGCTTCTGGATGTAATACATGTAATTTGTGCATGTTGTTCTCTGTACTGGCACCAGTTTCTGGAGAGCTATAAGACTGATTGCCGCATCCTTTTTCGATGCCATTCCATCATTCCAAAGCACAAACTCCACCTTTTTTTCCCCTCACTCCACATACAGACTCTTCGTTATTAAGCATCTAGCAGGTGGCGGTGCTCATCTGCGATGTTTTGAACAAAATCAGGATTCACTTCATGCTTAGCCTTCACACAGTCTCTCCTATGGGGCGTACCGTAGAACATGAGAGAGGGAAAAAAAGGGTGTGAGTAGCATCACTGCTTTTTTGCGAAGGCCTTGACTGCAATCTGCTTGTCTGGCTTTAGAGCCACCAGTTCGAAATTGTTATCATGTTCCCTAAATCTGTCAGTTTTTTCTACGGGAACAAGAACCAACTCCACTAGGGCTGGAGTTGCGGATATTCTAGAGTGGAGACTATCCTGTGGATACAAAGTATAGGGCAGGGTTGCAACCCTGAGCAGACGGGGAAATCCAGCAGGATGGACCTAAAGCTGCCAATTTCAAGTTTAAAGATGACATCTTGCTTGTGTAATTATGTTTGCTTGGTCTGATCTAACATGAGAGATACTCCTACACATAGGATAAAATAGTTGGCAATGATAGTATTAATCGCGCCGCAGTTAATTCCCTTACAATCATTTTTTTCTCGGGAGGGATGAAGAAGGAAAGGACAGGTTCGGATTTGTGCTACCTGTTTGATCCGTTTAAAAGTCTTATAGAACACTAGAGATCATGCCAGGAGCGTGCAATATTTTCTGTGAGAAGCCAGGGATGCCAAAGCGAAATGTTATAAACATTCATCTAGAAATTGTGACAAACTTTATTGAGCGCAACTCTTATTACAGGTTTGTGATGATTTGTGTTTGTATGTGTTGAGGGGGGAGAGGGTACAAGGTAGCGATCACGTCATTGTATCTGTGAGTTGGTGTGCAGCTCCAGGAGATCTTGGCCAGACATGACAGAGGCCAAAGTATGGGCAGCACAAGATTATCCGGCGACAGAACCACAGATTTGCCATGGGCTTTGATTGTCTTGGAGATGACGAAATCTTTAGCACGTATCCAAAAGATGTAGAATTAACAGTAGTTCAACAGAGATAAAGTGTAGAAAGTGATAGACCAATCCACAAATTCATGGATAGATTATCATTCTCTTTTAATTATCCTCAGTTGTAGTCGACACTGTTTCTTTCATGTCCCTGGATTTGGGTGATGAGACAAGGAGCGCAGGGTGTAAACAAGGTAACCCCAAGCAGGAAAGAAAATTGTTTTGATTCAAGCATCATTTTTTTCCGAGAATCTTTTTCTTTGTGCGTTTTGTCTGTGTCTCTGTCTCTCTATCTCTATTTATCTATCTATCTCTCTCTATTTCTCCATTTCCCACCCCTCTCTACCCGTTTCCGATTTGTTCGACCACCCATTGAAGTCATTGTGATCAGCCCCTGAGGTCTAGACTGCCGCTATCCGTGCTGTGTAGCCCCGCAGTGAAAGGCTATCCAAACAAACCGGGCATCTCACACCGCAGTACAAATCGGCAGCCACCTAGTCGTAATTCATGTTTCGCCCCAATTATCATTGTGCGTTGCCAGCGGTCCGTGAGCGCCAATCGAGCCCAATCACTCGTCATCATTCTCTAACGCCTCTCTGTAATCTGACTTAATGATCGAGCCACGAATCAACATCATTGTGAAAGGATACAATAACTGCAGCTTCGAGAACTATTGTTTTCTTGATAAGGCTAAAAAAAAAAAAAAAAAAAAAAAATATCGTGTCCTGAAACAGGCACGCACAGGGCCCAGACAGACACTTGGCACGCTTTATCAAGTGTGGGCATATCACCGAATCGGCGGGGTGTGTGTGTGAGTGTGTTAGGCCTGAAGCAGTGATAGCTTTGATCACTGTTGTCGGCGTGTCTCTGAAGCCCTAGTGAGCATAATTATGGGAACGCTTGAACTAACAAAGCTATTAGGACTGGCTGGCGAATAAGACTCGCCTCGTCACACTCAGCATTGTTATCAAAATAATGGATTCTGGGGCTGACATTTCACACACAATTATTACAATTATCGAACTTGATCCATCCCCCAGAACGTACCGACCGCGTGCGAGTAAATTGTCATTAATTCATGCACCTTCGTCCCAGGGAGCAAACGTTCTTATTTTGTCCTATACTTTTTTTTAACTTCATGTAATTATTGTTATTTAGATCCGCGTCTCGTTAACTTCCTCTAATAATTAAAGATTGTGATGGACAGGCTTAATGTATGCAGAGAGAAAAAGATGTTATCAGAGTGAGGATTAAGTTATACTGAAATGTGAAATATGAGGTGAGTAGAATAACAGTTAAAATCGCAGAATGTTACTTGCCAGAAATTGGTGGAAAGTTGGGTGCGGACGTTCAAAATCTGGATGACGGAAGAAAGTAATTATTGGTGCTAATATTATACATCTTTGAGAACGAACCAAGTCATGTTCTTGTTTTGCGACGTTATCCGTTACATATGTATTATTTTCCGAGGGGGAAACCCATGGAAAAAAAAAAGACCTAGAGCATAACTAGACAAAGTGGTTCAAGCAGAGGGAAAGGGGAGAGAGAGAGAGAGAGAGAGAGAGAGAGAGAGAGAGAGAGAGAGAGAGAGAGAGAGAGAGAGAGAGAGAGAGAGAGAAAGGGGGAGGGGAGGAGTGTAATCTGAGAGACATAGTTAGTCTCAGACGACCGAAAGCGTCATAAAGAGAAGTGGTATGTGGGTACCAGGTCCTGAATATCAATAGACCAAAATTTGAATATGTTGTCTGTTTCATCGAAACCAGTAGGCTTTGAATAATTCAATCCGTATGGACCGGTATTTCTTGTTACGTGTTGTTGGGAGAAGACTTTTCATTACTGTAACACTGAAGTCGTCGCAGTCATTAGAGCGTTGGGCTGACGTTGAAGGGGTCTGTCCCTTCGGTTCGATACCTGGTGGTAGGATAGGATCCCATTTAACCAATTTTAATCTTTTATCTGCCCGCGTTTGTTTATTGATGCACTATAACCTGGCACCATGGCAGAAGTCGGGGGAAAGTTTCTTTTTAGGTCACGCGGTCATATTTTTATGACGCATTTACTTCAGGTCTGAATGAAAAGGCAACAAACTCAAACAGGGACACAATGGGGAAGGAGGTAGATGTTTTGTTTTGTGTAAAAATATCATAACTATACGACCGTGCTTTTTCTAACTAGAGTCACCGAATTCTTTTCAAGCTTATCCTAGTTTTATGCAAAACGTATCAGCATTGATATTAAACACAAAAGAAGGAGTCTTTGTTGATATTGTTGTGATTCTCAGCTACTCTTTATCGTCGTCACCTGCACCATCATGATCATTTTCATCATAATCATTATAATTTTCTCATTTTCTTCATTTTTTTTAATTCCTACAATCCTTCTTCTCTCTTAGTCTTGGTTTCTTCGTTTTTCATAGTTTTCTCGCCCGAAGAGAGCAAATTCTCCACATGCATCTTCTTTGTTTTATAAGTGTGTATACAATAAGAATGCTTCTCTCTTTCTCTTTCTTTTTGTCCCCATCCCCCTCCTTTTCGTTTTTCTCTCAATGTTCCTTCATTTGCTAGTATAATGGTTCGCTAAAAAAAAAAAAAAACACATGAAAGCCCCCCCATACCTTTTCCCTCCTGAGCTGGAGTTTGTAATTTGATTTGTATAATGTAGGCCTAAGATCTAAACTTTTCCATCTGCAGAGAATTGTTGTTTTGTCTCACACTCCTTACATTTTCAAGGGCTTTCAGCACCACTGGGAGTTCACCGAGAATGAAATCCATTACAACTTAAGGTTTAAAAAGCAAAGTTTTAATATAAATCTTTCTACATGTGATTATAAAGACAGGAGCTCAGTCTTTCGGTGCTCGTTTTCTCTTGGTGGAAAGCAACAGGTCAAGACAATCTTGATTGTAAATCCTGTGCGAGTTTTATCGCTACGAATATTTTGAATATTTGCCTCTCGTTTTTAGACCCTCCAGGTTTTTTATTCGTAACACCGAAGAGAGCAATATTTTTAGACCCTGCCCACGAAATCAATAATCGCTTAGTATTTGTTTTCGTTTTTGCTTTACTTTGCTATTGGTTATCTCCAGTTTGACTATTTTGACCCGGCTATTGGTTAAGTGGGTAAGTTGGGATCATAGCTAAACTAATTTTCAGAACAATGACACATCATTCATGACCTAGTGCTTCTCGCTTTAGATGTAGGCTGGCGTCATTCAAAGGTTGTCGAGGCTGGGCTTCTCTAAAGCAAGCTTCGTCGTGGAATAATAAGCAGACTCTAGGTCTAGCTCAAGTGCTTAGGTTTATTGCATGGTGTAACAGCCCTCTTCATATCTGACGGTCTCGGGGATCCTAGCTCTTATCCCTGCTTTGTGGATGTTTCCCACAGCTTAGGAGTCCTCTCTGATGACAGCAAACTTCAGAATAATAGGAATTACATTTACATTACTGCTAATGCTAGTTTTAAGATAGACAGCCAGTGTTGTTTCTGAGCTTCCTTTCTCCCACTTCTCCTCTCTCTCTACCTCTCTTTCTATCTCTCACCATCTCTCCTTTTCCCCTATCTCTCGTCTTTCGCTCCCTCCCTTCCCTCCTTTAATTCTTACTTTTTTTTTTTTTTTTTTTTTTTTTTTTTTTTTTTTTGCTTTTTTTCCCCCTCCCGCTATCTCGTTTATTTTCTTCTTCTCCGTTCAAAAATCTTGAACGGCTTTTCAAAAATTTCTTTGAAATCTCCAGCCTTTCGTGTTGTTTATGAGCCTGTTTATGCCTCACAAGGCTAGCCGGTCTCTCTCTCTCTCTCTCTCTCTCTCTCTCTCTCTCTCTCTCTCTCTCTCTCTCTCTCTCTCTCTCTCTCTCTCTCTCTCTCTCTCTCTCTCTCTCTCTCTCGCGATGTTGCGATGATTGAGTGTTTGCAGCGCTTTTTTTCCTTCGTACATGTTTGTTGTTTTTTTTTTGTTTTTTTTAAGGGAATGACAACAATTTTATCTCCAGCTTATGCAAACTGCATACCGGTGTTGGCTGGCCTGGTGTAAAAGATCTGAACTCGTGAACGGCCCGCTGTTTCTTGCCCTGATAGGCTGATACCATGCCAGCTCACATTATCCTGCTGGCTTCAAGATTCTTTACGCATGACCCCGCAAATACATTGTCGATTTTAAATCTCATTAGAATTATTAAGTTTATATAATAAAGATATAGATGTTTGTTATGTTTGCACGATCTTGACCTTATTCTGATTATATTGCGTAAAGTAACTCTGTCGGTAGAGCATTACTGTGCGAATAAGGTTTCGAGTTTGATTCCCAGCAGTGCTGGGCGCATTTGGTGGTGATGGAGAATCTTATATAGCCAGCACCATTCTTGCCTTGACGGAGGATTGCAATACATGTATTTGTTTAAGGTTCTCTGGGAAAATATAGGTTTATGAGACAAACAAAAGAAATTCATCGTCACAATGAACATAGCAAGCCTAAGGCGGGCACAGGTCAAAGTTCGATCAACACACACACACACACACACTTCTATTTTGCACGTGTCTTTCTCATTCAAATTATTATTTGACTGCTACCTTTTTTTAATCAGAATTATTGCAAGTTAAAAGATTTCAATAAAGTTCATGCTTGAGACATAGTGAGGAATTTTAAGGAAAGTTGGTAACAATATTTTCTTTTTTTTTTTTTCTTTTTTTTTCAATCTGATCTCTAGCGTCTTAATCAGCCTTGCGCCATGATAGGAGCTTTACATAATTATATGCAGTGTAGAGTGTGTTACAATGGAACATCAGAGTATGTGTTGCAGTATCAGATTGTAATATTATGCTTTGTGGATGTATATACATGTATCGCTTTCCCTCTGCCTCTGTCTCTATTTATCTCTCTCTCTCTCTCTCTCTCTCTCTCTCTCTCTCTCTCTCTCTCTCTCTCTCTCTCTCTCTCTCTCTCTCTGCCTTTCCCTCTCTCCCATACTCTCAAAGTTTTGTTTAATATTTCTAGCTTCAGATATAGGCCTACAAGATTTGATAACTGGTTGCCAGGTTTCCATGCCTGAAACGCAAAATTATGACATTTGACATTTCTTTTTTCTCCTCTCTTTTGCTCAACTTTCACAATGCCTTAGATCTAATGATTGTCTGCTTCACTTAAAAACTCACTGAAAGCATTATTACTGAGCAATATTGATGCATGTGAATGAGATTTAAACCTCTAATGAAATCTTGTGTTTCCGCCCTTGTTCCCCCCCCCCTCCATATCTGCAGCCATGTTCAGCCACCCGGCCGCTGCTGCGGCTGCCGCTGCCAGTATAGGAACGGCCACCGCCCACCCATTCCCTTCTGCTCAAGCACCTCCACCAGCGCCCAAGTCCTAGTGGTCTGAACTGACCAATGGTATCACGTGGTCCCGATGACTCTGTCAAAGCAAAGTTTTTGTAATCTTAACCATTCTGTGTGGTCACTCACTGTAACTGGAAACCATCATAATGTGTTCAGTTGAGACGTGGTCTCCCATGTCAGATATTGCAACCGGAAACCAACGACACCATTTGGGATTCCCAGGCAGATATTTCAAATGGAACCTACAGATATCTTCTTTGAGATGTGACCTTATTTTAAAGAATGATCCGGCGAGAAGTCCATCCCATTCAACAGATGCTGGAACGGAGCTGAAAATCAGTTTGATCTCGAAAGATATAGCAATGTGAAGCCAACGAGATTTCCTCAGCACGAGTTTGTGGTCCTCTAACACCTGCATTGTCTGCATCATGTCGTGGAACTTGGTTTGATTTGTGGATGAGTGCGACCCGCGGGGAGACATACTAAGCGGAGTTTGGTGTACGAAGTTTACAAGCTAACGAAATGATATAAATCCCTGTGCAATTTGTAACTTTCAATCGCCGATAGTTAGATTACAAGCGCCAGTTTCGGAATAGTAAAGAATATTGCTTGCTTGATCGACTATGCAATTTATAAATTGATCTGGAGTGATATATAGTTTATTGCTTCATAGAACTAAGCTTTGGATATTGTCTAGAGTATTATTTGATAGTACAAAGCTTTGGAGTTGTCTGGGGCATTGCTTCACAGTGCAGAGCTTTGGAGTTGTTTGGAGCATTGCTTCACAGTACAGAACTTTGGAGTTGTCTGGAGTATTGTTTCACTTTACAGAGCTTTGGAGTTGTCTGGAGTTTTGCTTCACAGTACAGAGCTTTGGAGTTGGAGTATTGCTTCACAGTACAGAGCTTTGGAGCTGTCTGGAGTATTGCAGCTATGGATTCTTATAAAAAAAAATTATAGGTAACAAAGCGTGTATATTTCACTCGTCTGTCTCTGAAGTTTTCTGCCTTCCAGAAGTAGTCAGGTAGGTGTGAAGACTGTGTAAAAGTGGCGTTCTTGAGGCGCCCTTTATTATCGAGTTAACCCTACCGTTTTTTAGAAGAATATTGTCTCCTTGACTACCTCTTTAACCTTTTCGTCTAGATCTGACCTTCTTATCCCATGAGAATCCTTTGATCATTCCCTCCTTGCTCACGCTGACAGGCTCCATGCAAGCGAGATATAAATTAACTTTTAACAAATGTAACCAAGCATAACAGATTCGCTACTGAAGGCACAAATCTTAAGTCAAACTTCCCTATATATGGCAACTTAATGTGTGCGTCTGAATGAGAGCAGCAAACTATTTTTCTCCGTAGAGTGCAAGCAAAATACCTACAATATAAGACAAGATTTATGAAGTCTAACACACATTTTTACAGGTTGGTAAATACTTGCCAATACTACTGTCGGCACTTTGTTAGATTGTGAGTGGGTTCTAAATCCGAAGTCTTTGTGCCAAATTTTTGAAAGATAAGACAGTTCCTCAAGTGTCAGGCTTGGCTGTTCTAAAGTCAGCAGTGAGAGGTAAAACAGCTAAAATCTCAGTTTAGTTTCGAACCAAGGAAAAAGCTTATTTTTGTTGCAGCCTCAGTTTTATAGCTCTATTACTGTTTCGTATTCCTTAATCTCGGTTGGCTTTTCTACTCTTGGAGCGATACAGTTTTCACATTGCTGGCTTGTCTTGCTTTAATAATTCTTATTACAATGAGGCAGCCTTAAGATGATCAAAACTTTTGGAAAAGTAACATGCTGCCCATACATGGCGCGATTTTGGAAGAGGTTTAGGCACGACAGAGGAAGCCATGGCACTAAAGAACGAGCATTACCTTTTATGCTAGGCCTAAAGTAAAACGCAAAAAGTCTACATTATCTCTTATCTTCTCTTTCCTATCACCCTACCTTTTTTCCAGCTGTCTATATCTCGAGTCATCCCAGTCATGCATTTCTCTTATGTAGAGTACTAAACCCAATTATACCTACACCTCAACTTGTGAAGCTCCGGACTATGCACATAACCGATATGACCGCATGGCAGATTAAATGATACTGTAAGTGTAACTATGTTTATCGGAGATCTTGTTTCCAGACACCGTTTCTGTTTCTCATTGGCAATTGAATTTCTAACTATTCTGACGTAATTTGATAAGCTTCAACTTCATCAAGGAAGGGCAATGCTGGGCATCCCTAGCATGCCGTAAAGATCAATTAATCAGGTTATTTGTTATATTGAGCTTCACGTTTCGGAGTATTTTCACAGTCATTGCTACATTGAATTAACATTTAGTCGCATGTATCATGCGGTGTTTATTTTCTATATCAATAATCCTTTAGTCTTTCAAACCAGTTTTGACGCTACATGTTTGTGTCTGCTGTAAAGTTATCTGCGCTCTCTGTCATTACCATTTATATATCTTCAGATCATGATTGTCCTAGTTTTGATTTGGAACGCTGATGTTTAAGCCACTAATCACACAAAGTGTTATTTTAGTTTTAATCTGGGTGTCTTCATGTGTGTTTTAGACAACTAAGAGGGTTAAGGGTTATTTTTCAGCATTCTATCTTAGTATTATCGGGCCTCAAGGGCATCCTCGTGGCTTCTGTTTATCATCCCGTTTGAAACAAAATGACAATGGATGTTTGAACATGACTTTTAGGAAAAATATTACACAGAGTTTCTATGAATTAAAAATCTTATGTGTATAAGAGTAAGTTTATTTGTTTTATAATGATTGAAGGATTTCATTGCATATTTTTACAGACTTGCTTTTGCTGGCAAAAGAGCTTTTCATAATAAACTCTTTGTTCATAATTTTATGATCATCTTAATATCATGCTTTTCTCTTCCCGTGATTCATGTCATTGATGGCAGCCAATTGGTAGTGCATGTATCCAAACCTGTGCAGAGAAAGCTCAGTGTTTGTCCAACCAACATATCAACAGGGTCAGGTATCAGGGATGTTTACACATGCACATTACACGTAGTTTGTATGACAATGTATTCCTCTTTGAAGCGCTGCGGTATATATACTCTATGACACGAAATGTAAATACAATTATTACAGAATTCATCTATTGAGCTTTAGGACAGATCTGGTCAATGAATAGCTGCTTATTAAACTGGATCGTTTGTCGCTTGATTGATTGACACATCGATTGATTGATTGATATGCTGAACGGATTGATCCACGTACCGCTAGATGGCGTGTCAAAGTGTCTGGTGCCAGGGATAGCCCTATATAGGGCCTTCTCGGTCTAGGGTCTGCTGCTGCTGAGAGCTTTCATTGATTTTCCTGGAGAGGATTTGGCCTGGGAGGAAGAGATACGGACGTGTGTGTGTGTGTGTGTGTAGAAAGGGCGGACGGAGGAAGGGTGCATATTTAATATTGCCCTTGTATGAGAATCGGAAAGCGAAAGGAAAGCAGGGACTTGTTTTGTCTTTCTTCCCAGCCCTTTTATATTTTCTGTGGACTGAGAAGGAGTAAAAGGTCTACTTAAATCGAGCTAGGCAAGGGAAATACAGTGTGGGGGTGGGGTGGTGGGTTGCAGTACAAGTATGTGGGCTCTTACACCAAGCTTAGGTGTGCGGCTGTTTGCCTGTGTTCATGCTTGATATCAGGGTATACACTGTACAGTCATACAAAGAGCGCAGGTCACAATCTCTAGTGCTGGAAATAAAGCAAATAATTACCGTATTTATTTTGCTCTTAGTCTTACAAGGAGGCGGGGGAAAATTAGACAAAAAGAGAGTCTGAGAAGACGAATGAAATTCTTACAGTGATGGGAGAGGAAGAGAAAGGCAGAGATAGACAGAAAGCGATCGAAGCAGACAAGGATGAGTGGGATTACTGAGGAACGATAGACAGGCACGTAACGATCCAGACACAGAAAGCGGCTGTTGGAAAGACAATGATTTCTTCATTAAACTTGAATGCAATTACAATAAAATCTATATCACCTTGAGAGAGAGAGAGTGAGTGAGAATGGGGGGGCGGGAAGGAGACGGCCATACGAGCATATATCATAGAGCCAGTGAATGATATGGTCTGAAATTAAACAGTTCTGTACAGTTTGTACAATATTATTATGTATGGAGCTCTCGTATTAGGGCAGCCTGTTTTTTTTTTTAATTTCGTTTTGTCAATTTATTATCTGCTGTGTCTAGGCCATTCAATTGGCTGGGTGGTATGATTACTATGAAGTGTGGGGACTATTCTATTGGCCAGGTGGTGTTGTTATTATGAAGTGGGCGGACTATAGAAAGAAGAAAGCTTCTATCATGATACATGTAGTTGTGTAAAAATAGGAACCTGGAACTGTGAGTAGGTCTATTTCTTGTTGTTGCTTATGCTATGGTCTCTAACCCTCTTATATCCATATGTTATGTGCAAACACTGTAGCACATGCCTGTGTCCAGGCCAGTATAATTATTCAAGAAGATCCTCAGGCTAATATGATTGTTGATTATCTTGATTTTTCTTGCAATGTTAATCTGTTGATTTTTTTTCCTCCATTTGTGAATGGTAAACTTATTTTTTGTTTTGTCTGTTACTGCTTGATACAGAATTAAAAAAATTTCAGATGATACATTTTTCCGTTTTGTTCTTTTATCTTTTCGTATGTTAGTGAATGTGTTGATTCAGTTTTGTTTTAATTGGGATAACTCGATCTGTACTTTGCTCATCGTTTACAATGTAACAGACCGGTAACAATCATACTACAGAAACTGCTGTAGAGGTTAAGAGCGAATATGGTACTTGATATTGATACTGAATCACAGAAAATGATTCTTAATACAATAATATTGAAGGCGAACAAGAGAAACTGATGTAGGGGTTCCCGGCGAGTATGATAGTTGATACATGCACTTGATAGAAGTAGAGATTGTAAAGTTTACTAACTCGATAATGAACCATTCGCTTGAACCACATCCTGGCAAAATAACACTAAAGTTACTACAGATCGATTTCCCCACACAGTTCGTGTTTTGATCACGGTAACCTATTTATAGAGTGATCAAAGATGTATCGCTGAGCTGCAGCACGAGAGGAAGTAACTCAAGGATCGTCTTTTGTTTCACCTACACACAATCATGTTCAGCCACAACCGACACATAGCGAGAGTCATGCTATGATCGATATAGTTGATATACGGTACATTCATAGTCTGAAGGATGCGGGTAAGAGTGCAGGGCTTATTCCTTTCGCCGTTATTCTACAGCACGTGAGCAGTTTTGTAAGGAGATGCTAAGCTGTTCTACGTTCATCCTCTAAACCAAATTTACTGAATATATATTATATATTTATAAAAGAGGGACGTAAAACTACAAATAAGTAGTTTGTAATTATTAAATCTCTTGTTAGATTCAAACCTGGATTCTAGACCCAGGCCTTTAGTTCGCACAAAGTTTCTCTGAAGGGAAACTAACAAAATAATACCGAGTCAATTTAGAATGAATTTTTCCACCTCCATGTCAGTGCTTAGTGGATAGAAAATGCAGCAGTAATAGAGAACAGTTTAAAGCTTTCTCACCCATTGCTTGTCGCCAAAGGTGAACTTTGACGTTTATTTTTATCTCTAATACACGCTGTATTTGAAACCCATGTCAACCTTTTTTTTTAATTCACTCTACTGGAAAGTTGCCTAATTCTAGCCAGCGAATTCAATAGAAAGTGCTTGGTGAGATTTCAGGCATGGAGGTGCCATCCCCACTCAGTCAACCTGTTTCTTGGTTGGCATGTCTTTCAGAGAAATTTCTGTGGTTTTGTTAACTGCCTGTAGACTAAACAGCGTCTGCAACATGAAAAAACACGCAACAAAATTTAATAATGCTTTGAAGTACAACGATAAAAAGTAATTTTTTAAGGCATTACGAGAGGCCCTGTAAATGTAGTAAACTAAACAGAGACTAACCCTGTTAAGGTGATCTAACTGATTTAAAACAAAGCGAATGTTTTCAAAATGAAAAAGTTCAAATTATCCTAGCGTAACGTGGATGGTGCACTGCCTGGCCAGTTCTACAAATATTGCGGTTGTTGTTGTTGTTGTTGTTTTTTCTTCCTATGATTTACTTTTGTCTGGTTGCTCATGCTCTGAGTCTCTCACCCGAGGTCAAGTTACTCGGGTTTAAATGAGTTTGTAATTTGACCGGTGCCGTCCCCAGGGTTTTGTCTCCTCATAATATCATGGGAGGACTCTAACTGAACCGTTTATTCGCACAGATTATGGACCGAAAAACTGGCTGTATTAGTAAAAAAAACGATAGGGCTGAGGAACAAGTAAAATGAATAAAAACATTTTGATATAAGACAATGTGACATGGCAAACAGGATTTACACGTGGAGGACGTGGATTACAATTCAGTACATGTATTTGTTAAGTGACAACAAATTGACTCGTGCAATTCGAATATAACTAATAAATACTTGTTTTGATTATGTCGGTAAATATTGAGAGCGGTAAATTTATAAGGAAAGGACAAAATCTTAGTGATGGGTTCGGTAACAAGTAACATTATTTAGGTACCACTGTAAAAGTAACAGTTGTAGTAGTAGTAGTAGTAGTAGTAGTAGTAGTAGTAGTAGTAGTAGTAGTAGTAGTAGTAGTAGTAGTAGTAGTAGTAGTAGTAGTAGTAGCAGTAGCAGTAGAAGTAGTAGCAGCAGCAGTAGTAGTAGTAGTAGTAGTAGTAGTAGTAGTAGTAGTAGTAGTAGTAGTAGTAGTAGTAGTAGTAGTAGTAGTAGTAGTAGTAGTAGTAGTAGTTTTAATGATAAAAGAACTCGTAGTAATAATAGCAGCACCAGCACTAGCAGTTCACAGAAGTAAAAGTTACTGTAGTATCAAGCGCAGCAAATAAAATAGCAATAATAGAAATATTGGATTGGGTTGTGATGCAGTGGTAGAAGTAGGAGACCAGCCTTCTATTTGAATTTTATGGAGACCTATACCAACCTTTTTTATAATTAGATTTTATGTCTTAGTATTCTGCGTTATTGTATTAAAATCTTAGAATTCACTTCTTTCGCAAAATTTACTGAAAAGTTTCTTCCATCGCGTATTCATGTCATTTTGCTTTATTTTTTCTCTCCTAAGCTGGGAATAAAGAAAGAGGTGATTAAGAAAGAAAACTTTGATATTTTATTTCTACATGCAATCTTGTTTTCTCTAACATTTTTTTTACTAATCAGTCGCGTGCAATCTCTGCCTGCTCTGATACCGAAGTACAGCCTAGCAGACGTCAGAGAATTAAAAACTCGGCGCCGAGCAGGGGAGGGTGGTGCTGTTGTCTAGGCAGGGAGCAGTCAATGTCATAATTTATTCAACTCAAAAGAGGCAAGCTGATGGGTGAATAGATAATGCCGCTAGGAATCTCAAAAAAATATTTGGGGTAAAAGAGAATTGGCATTATGATGCAAAAATCGGAGACGTAAAAAGAAAACGATCTCTCACGAGTGAGACTGAGAGACATAAACACCCACACTCGTCAACGTAGTATGAATGCTCTGGCGTACACGTCAGTAACCGTTGAAAATAAACTCTGATAGATTCCTGCTTTGTTTCCCTACCCCACCCCTCCTTGAAAACCCCAACCTTTCGTGAAAATGTGCGTTTCAGCTCGATTCTGTCTCTTTTTATTTAGATCTTTTTATTTTTCAAGATCTCCTGTCTATTACAAGAATACGACTGGCAGACAACATTAACACAAAGAACCAGACAGCGCGTGAGAAAGTTTGTCATGATGATAATTAATTTTTCCTGTGCGTAAGTTTTCAGCTCATTGGCTCTCGATTACATCGGTGTTATTAAATACATTTGTAGTAGGAACATTAGTGTGTTCGCTGTGTGACCGCGCGGGTGAGTGTGTGTTTGCAAGATGATAAAAATAAGAGTTGGCAAAACTGGCTTCTGGGGAGTTTCAGAAGAAAATTAATGGAGAAGAAAATGTGGCGATGAGAAAAGTTAAAGGGGTTAAAAAGCAAAGCAACTGGGTTAACGAGGAGCAGCTGTTTTGATTATTATTGAAATTTTATGTATGACTCTCTGTCCCGGTGAAGACAAAATAGGAGTCTTTTAAATTATGGCATTAAAAGGGGATATGAAGGGGAATTAGCACGGAGCAGAGAGAAGGGACTGGCTGGGAGCAGGGAGAGAGCTAGCTGCTCGCACACAGAGAGCGAAAGAGAGAGAGAGAGAGAGAGAGAGAGAGAGAGAGAGAGAGAGAGAGAGAGAGAGAGAGAGAGAGAGAGAGAGAGAGAGAGAGAGAAAGAGAGAGAGAGAGAGGGAGATATGGCAAGGAATAAGAAAGGCAATTTTATTATGAAAAACAGAAGTATCGAAACAGTATACAATGTATCGGAGAGAATGAACATGTCAAGAGGTTTTAAAGCTAAGTGATAGTGTCGTGATAGTTGTGATCTGCATAATTGGTGATTTATGGACAGCTGGAGTGTAGGGCCAAACATGGACGGATCACACTCAGAGAGCAGAGTGTGCTTTGTTTGCGTCTTGTTATATTGATAGATTAGTTAACTACATGTAAATTGATGGCAGTGGCTACCTATTCTGTTTCTCCTTCTGTGGATGACTAGATCTGGATTTAGATTTAAGCAACCTGGAAAACTAAAAAAGTGCTGGTTTTGTGGATCCGCGACGGTTGAAAACTGTTGGTCTCCGCAGTCTGTGCAGGGCAGGATCAGACACTGTACATTGGTACCATGGTAAAACCATCATCTCCAAACTGAACTGAGAGCCGAAAGTGCTATAGAATCAGGACACGGAATAAAGGTGCAGATAGGTCTTGAGAGAGAAAGACACACATACACACACATACAGAATGCTAGACTCTAAGACAGACAGACAGAGACTGAGAGAGGTGATTCAGCGCAGAAGATTATGCTTGCACTTATAAGATATAATTATTAGGAAATAGTTCTGTAAATATTGAACTGGTGAACATCGACAACAGAATGATGATTAACTTTTAAGGAAACAGACGAAGAAAAAGCCTGTTGTAACGAGGAAGGTGATGGGTTTGGGACAAAGAAATCGTTCTTTAACGGCTCGGGGGCAGGAAGAGCAGGGGAGGGGAGGCTGCAGCTGCTAATTATTGTGACAAGAGACAGAAGTGAGAGGCCAGACGACAGGGCGAAAATGGTCTCCACATGGACAGTCTCCCTGGGAGGTGTGTGTATGTGGATTTGTTGAAGGAAAGGAAAGTGAGAGAGAGACAGAGAAAAAGAGAAAGAGAGAGAGAGAGAGAGAGAGAGAGAGAGAGAGAGAGAGAGAGAGAGAGAGAGAGAGAGAGAGAGAGAGAGAGAGAGAGAGAGGAGAGGCCGGGGTGGGGGCTGCTCCGTGGAGAGAATGAAGATGGTTTCAAACCAGAGGTGGGGGTCTTTTTTTTGTATGGCGTGAGGGTATGGGCTGGGATGGCGAGGTGTTAAGCTTTTCAAGCCAAGAAATGACCATACTGGACAAGGCCGACAGGACAGGCGGCTATCACCAAAGATAGTTTAATTACTGTGGTTTATTGAGGCCAGAAAGGTTGGCCAAGGAGAATGGACCAGATAGACCCTCGAGGGCAAAACTCCTCGTGGGGTTTTGAGAAGAAATGAGGGGAGGGATGAGAGGAAGTTGTAAAGGGATAGAGACATGCAGAGCAGGGCTTCATGGATCTAGAAAAAAGTGTAGAAGAACAGGCAAAAGGAGTAAGAGAGAGAGAGAGAGATAGAGAGAGAGAGAGAGAGAGAGAGAGAGAAGGGTTAACTTGGGGGGGCAGAAGAAGTGAAAAACGAAGTAAATCGTAAGAAATGCATGAAATTAGAAGAATAAACTGCAATTAAACCTTAATAAAAGGTAGAGTCTTAAAAAAAAAAAAAAAAAAAAAAAAACACACCCGCGGGGTGGTCAAATAACGAATGATTGTGCTGTATAACTATTTAAACAAAGACAATAATAATTATTCCTGTATTAGTTGACCTATTCCTTATACTCTGTTTTAATACACAGCGGAGTTCATTCCATCCGCCGCACCACCCAATTGGTTCGAAATACTGAGGAAATTAGAAACTCAAATGGAGACAGCCATAATTATGTTTTTGAGCATACCAACCATGACTCGTCGTTCTGAAAAGGTCGAACCTAGGTTTGTCTCTTGGTCCTTGTTAAGCTTCCAACCAATTAGGAGATAGTGCGTTAATAACTTTAATTATTCAACATGTTGACTTTGGTTTTATACTGTATAAGTTATGATAACTATGGCCTGTGACTGTTACAGTGTACAAGATCCCCATACAATTGGCCTGGCTGACGTCGTTTCTCTTTGCATTCCAGTTGGCAGCCACTGGGTGTGAAACTGAAAGAGCGCACGGATTTCCTGACGTTGTTTAGTCTCCTCCCTTTTGCCATAACCTTACGCAATACAAAACAACCTAGCTACACGGAAATGACAATAATTGTCAATGTCAGAGATCTGCTCGGTTTCTGGTGTCTTTTCCAGGGGATATGGAGGCTGGGGTGCCAGGTCAAGTTGGGGTGGAAGGGGGTTGGGTGGAATTATATGAACGAAATGGTCATGTACAACTGAGTCCTAACACCGCTAACAAGACGCTCTTCTTAAGGTGGTTTTTTTTTTTTGTGTGTTTTGTGTTTTTCCCTCTATTTCCTGTGCCAAGGGAAGAGCTATCTGTGTTGTCGAAATAGTTTTCATGTCCACAGGTAAACGCAGCAGGTGCATGGATATGGTTACACTCAAAAAAGAAGAGAGAATAGTGTGTGTGTGTGTGTGTATGAGGGAGAGAGAAGGTAAAGAAATAAAAAAAAAAAAAAAAAAAGAATTTCAGGAAGAGGAGACATTAGTTCAGCAAAAGAGAGATATGTAGTAAAATGAGTATCAAAATCTAGGCAGATGGACGGACAAACTAGTAAAGAGCTATTTTAATTTTATAATTTATGAAGATCAAGATAAAAGATTTACATTTGGCTAGAGCTGGGGTGACTATTGGATTTAAAGAGATAAAGAGATAGAAAGATGCACATCTCACTTAATGATGTTCGATAGGAAAAAAACAACTAAAAATCGCCATTGGTAATTATAGCCTAACTATTAACGTTATTAGACGCTAAAACAGATGACACAAACAAATAATTCTACAGTGCAGTTAATGTTAAAATAAGCTTTTCTCTCAGAACGGCTGTGTGTGGAATGTATTTTGAGTGTGGACATCATCATTGTGTCATGTCAAGTGTGTACTTGAAAGTGTCGCCATCAAACTTGATAGGTCAGCCTCAGTGGCTTAACTTCATTCCCTAAACAATGAAACAAAAGCAAGTGCTTGTACTTGTAGTTGTAGACAGATGAAGTGATTGTGAAGGAGGTTTAAAAAAAAAAGGAAAGAAAAAAAGAAAAAAAAGCAGACATGAGGTGATCATGCTAAAAGCACGAGCGAAAGTATCTTGAAGTAGAAAAGGCAAAAGAAAAAAAAAAAAAAAAAAGAAAGAAATACAGGCAAGCAAAGCAGAAAGAAACAAAGGTGATTTACACTTTTTTTTATGGATATTGTTTGCAGGTCGTAAAGGTTCTTTAAAATGAGGAGAGAGAGAGAGAGAGAGAGAGGGGGGGGAGAAGACGAGCAAACATTCAAAGAAATAGACTGACGTTGAGAGGCAGAAAGATAGACAGAGACAGAAAGACAGGCGCAGAGAGAGAGAGAGAGAGAGAGAGAGAGGGGAGAAGACGAGCAAACATTCAAAGAAATAGACTGACGTTGAGAGACAGAAAGATAGACAGAGACAGAAAGACAGGCGCAGAGAGAGAGAGAGAGAGAGAGAGAGAGAGAGAGAGAGAGAGAGAGAGAGAGAGAGAGAGAGAGCAAACATTCAAAGAAATAGACTGACGTTGAGAGGCAGAAAGATAGACAGAGACAGAAAGACAGGCGCAGAGAGAGAGAGAGAGAGAGAGAGAGAGAGAGAGAGAGAGAGAGGGGAGAAGACGAGCAAACATTCAAAGAAATAGACTGACGTTGAGAGACAGAAAGATAGACAGAGACAGAAAGACAGGCGCAGAGAGAGAGAGAGAGAGAGAGAGAGAGAGAGAGAGAGCAAACATTCAAAGAAATAGACTGACGTTGAGAGGCAGAAAGATAGACAGAGACAGAAAGACAGGCGCAGAGAGAGAGAGAGAGAGAGAGAGAGAGAGAGAGAGAGAGAGAGAGCAAACATTCGAAGAAATAGACTGACGTTGACAGGCAGAAAGATAGACAGAGACAGAAAGACAGGCGCAGAGAGAGAGAGAGAGAGAGAGAGAGAGAGAGAGAGAGAGAATAGAAATGACAGAGTAATCAAGTGGATTTTCATTGTGGGTAAAAGAGCGGAGTTACTAGTTCAACTGACATGTAGATCAGGTCTAGAGAGAGAAGTCGACTGGGTCTCATCTTATGGGCACTCCCGTGCACTTGAGCGCAGGGCGGGCTGCAGATTGTGGTGGATGGGTTGGTTGGTGCAAAATGTTTTAGCACTACAAAAAGTACAAGGTCGCTGTGCTCTTCCCTCCACGCCATCGCCGTCACAGGACTAGGGCAAGTCAACAAACCAGCTAGACAAAATGTGCGTGTGTGTGTGTGTGGGGGGGGTGTTGGTGTATGTGGTGTATGTTTGTTATTTTTTTTTTTTTTTTTTTTTTTTTGTTAGTTTCGACATTATAGCTGCCCCGAACAGACTTCTTTTGTTGTGGATTAGGCTAAACGTTGTTCTTTCTCTTTTCTTCCTCTCGCTCTCTCGATTTATCGCTTCACCTCCTCCTCCAACCCCTCACCGCTCTCGTCCGTCCTCTGTCTATCTTCTTGTGTTTGTCTTTGTGTCGCTCTCTCGCTGTTTTTATCCCCCCAATTCTATGTATCTGTGTTTCTTTCTATCTACCTATTTGCCTTTCTTTCTATCTATAGATAGATCTTTGTATCTATTTAGCTTTTTTGAAATGGCCTTCTCTTTCTTTTCACCACTCCACTATCTCGTAGTTTATGTATCTATCTATTTGTTTCTCTTTCTCTCTCTCTCTCTCTCTCTCTCTCTCTCTCTCTCTCTCTTTCTCTCTCTCTTCCTCTCTCTCTTTTCATTCAAACTCAAATCCACATTGATACGCATTTAACTAATGGATCCTGTTTATTCATCTTTGCCCTCTCACTCATTCTCTCTCTGGCTCTCTCTCTCTCTCTTTCTCTCTTTCTCTCTCTCCTCCCTTTCCTCGATTCAGTCTTCTTGACAATTTCCTTAATGGCGAGCGCCGGATTCTCGCTCACATTCAATGTGTCTTTCTTTGGTGTCCACAGGAGCTTTTACAATGATCCTTACAAAATAGGACTGGAGAATAATGCTGAGGGTTTGTTTTTTAAAGTTTCAACTCTGGAATCACATAGTTCTGAGGGACGAAATCTGTGACCACAGGGAAAATCATAATGGATTGAATCATTAGATCTACACAAAGCTTCACATGGTCAAGAAGAAGATAACGATGGTGCATTGAAGATTGCCGTCTAGTGGTGATGGTTTTGATAATAGCGATGCTGATGAAGGTTTGTGACCTAAATAATTAGAAAGTCGTGAGGAAACAGAATGCATTGTGTAGATTAGGTGCTTTCAAAACTGATTGACCTAAAAAATTATAAGTACAGTTGAATGAGAAGAAAGGTAAGAATGGCAAAGTGAGAGAGAGAGAGAGAGAGAGAGAGAGAGAGAGAGAGAGAGAGAGAGAGAGAGAAATAGAGACTGAAAGAGAATAGACAGACATATAACCAGTTAGAGAGACAACAAAATGCAGATGGAAGTAAAAAGATGGGAAGGTGTGGAAATAAAAAAGAGAGACAGACAAAGAAACATGAAGAGACATTGACACAGGTAGGCAGGTATGCAGTCAAAGGTATCATTTTGCAGAGAGACACCTCGACAAACATAATGACTGACAACCTAAGATATAAGTGGGTCCAAGCACAATACATTTTTTTTTCATCCTAAAGCAGCGCATGCAGTACAGTGGCACATGCATCAGCTTTTCATTTAGCCTTGAACCCCAGTGCTGTGCTGAGATGGTTCAGGCTAGCTGATATCAACAGAGAACACTATACTATTACACACTGATTTACAGTAACATTGCACATTGTAGAGTGTATTGTTTTACTTAAGACACAAGTCTCCAGTCTCGGGTTTTTACAAACTGGCCGAATCAAAGCCGCGCATGAGAAATACTCAGTTTTTAAAAACTTTATGTTCTCTTTTCTTATATATAATGGCCATTATTTTGATTCTTGTTTTCTTTTTCTGGGCATGATAGTTCTCTAAAAGTTTTGTTAATTCTAATCCTCCTATCGCGATAAGGCTAGTAAACCTAATAATAGAGGACGTGAGTCAACAGCAAGCTGTGTTGCTGTGCTGCACGCTGAGCACAGTAAACAGTGGCTATCCCGAGCTTGATGGTCGAATCAGACTCATAGAGGATAAATACATGCATTTATCAGAGAGGATTTAGATACATTTATCCGCTCTGATCAAATCATGCCCGTCATGACAAAATCTCTTGTTCTTGTCCTGTCTGGATAAAAAGACAAACGGGTTGGTGTAACTTGTCTTCTGGTGGTTATATATAAGCTGGAAACACAGAAGGAAAGAAAAGTAAGCATAAAAGAGAGGGAGAGAGAGAAATTATAGGTAGAGGAAAGAAAGAGAGAAAAAGAGTGTCAGTCAGCTGTAAAGAGAGATCTTTGATTTACAGAAAGAGAGGGGAGCAAAAAGAGATTGGGAGAGAGAGAGAGAGAGAGAGAGAGAGAGAGAGAGAGAGAGTCTTGATTTTTCGAGCTCTCTTGCGGAAATGTTTTCATGTTTTCTTTATCAAGTTTTTTTTTTTTCGGGAGAGGGGAGGAATGGCACATTGTATTAAGCAACAACAAGCAACAATGTGTCGCAGATAAATAAAGGAACAGCACACACACAACAGATAGAAACAAAAAGACACGCAGAAATCGTGTACTAAGTAACAAGCAACAACCAACGATGTTCTGATTATGCTATCATTAGAACATCTTTCGTAACAATGTGTCGCAGATAAATAAGCGATCAGTCCACACACACAACAGATAGAAACAAAATGACACGCAGAAATCGTGTAGACAGGCAGTGGAACAAAAGAAAATAAAAGCTAAGGACAAAAGGACGGCAGAGAGAGAGAGAGAGAGAGAGAGAGAGAGAGAGAGAGAGAGAGAGAGAGAGAGAGAGAGAGAGAGACAGACAGACAGACAGACAGACAGACAGACCGACAGACACAGACAAACAGAGAGAGAAAGAGAAAGAGAGAGAGGGAGACAGACAGAGACAGACAGACAGACAGACAGACAGACAGAGAGAGAGAGAGAGAGAGAGAGAGAGAGACAGAGAGAGAGAGAGAAAACTAGAGTTAAAAGCCACTTTGCATAAGCATTAGTAACATATGGGGATAAAGAGGAAAAAAAAACTGAAAGAAATCAGAAAGAAAAATTGAAAAACTAGAGGCAGACAGAAATACAGACAAATAGAGAGTCATGCAGAAGTAGACACAGGAGGAAATAGTAGCTTAATTATAAAGGAGAAATGGAATGTTTACTGAGAGGCCATATTTGATTTTTTTTTATTATTATTATTTAATGAATAGCAATAATTAAATCTGCGTTTATAGAAAAAATAAAAAGAAAAAGACACAAGGGATGTGAAGTTTAAGTGGAACTCATTAAGCTATGATTACTGTAAAAAAAAATTTTTTAATCATGTAAAGCGGTGAGCTTGGAAGAAAAGGAAAGGATGACTGACAACGCTCACAGGAGTTGACGTTTGTTGCGAATCAATACACGCTACTCTCTCTCTCTCTCTCTCTCTCTCTCTCTCTCTCTCTCTCTCTCTCTCTCTCTCTCTCTCTCTCTCTCTCTCTCTCTCTCTCTCTACCTCTCCCTCTCTCTCTCTCCTCCTCTTTCTCCCTCCCTCTCTCTCTCTCTCTATTTCTCCTCCTCTTTCTCCCTCTCTCTCTCTCTCTCTCTCTCTCCTCCTCTTTCTCCCTCTCTCTCTCTCTCTCTCTCTCTCTCTCTCTCTCTCTCTTATTCATTATCTCTTTCCGTCGCTCCCTTCCTCTTTTCTCGCTTTTTTTAAGAGATCTTCAACTTCTCCGTTTTATTTTATTTCGTCTCCAGTCTTCCCTCTTAATGTTCATCACCCCAATCTTCAAACCATTCTCTTCCTCTTTCTTTTTTTCCCCTCCCAAGTATATGATGTCAGACACAGACATGTTGACACTGACAGACAATCACATAAACCGACAAAGAGATGGGTGGGAGTATCGTGAAGTGAGAGTGTAAGTATGTTGTAAACCTATGAACGAGTCAAGGGAAGAGACAACACCAAGCCTACAAAACAGAGCGAGCCCAGTGGGAAATCTATCAACCTCCGGAGATTTCCTGTTCTGTGTTTCGATTCTATGGATTAGATTAAATTGTAAATTTAAATGAGATAAGCGCCTGGATTTTCTAGGGTAAAAAAACGAAAGCTTTTGATGTATTTGTAATGGCAGGATCTGGAAGCGTTGCTCTTTTATGACTTCCGTTTCCAGTGAGAGAATTACTTCCAGCTGTCCAAAAACTAAGAGATAGCTAAATAGGAGGGGGGAGGGAGAGAGAGAGAGAGAGAGAGAGAGAGAGAGAGAGAGAGAAAGAGAGAAAGAGACACAGAGAGACACATAGAGAGAGAGAGAGAGAGAGAGAGAGAGAGAGAGAGAGAGAGAGAGAGAGAGAGGGGGGGGGGGGGGAGGCAAGTAGAGAGCGTATCGGTTTCCAGTAAGTTCAAAAAGAGTCGAGATAATGAGTTATGAAGCAGAGTGTCAGTTCGATCGAGAAGAAGAAGGAAGAGGATAGTTTCTGAAAAGTAAAAGTGGCTGATTGCACTGTTCAGCACCAGATTCTAGTCTAGTCTAGTGACAAAGAAACATGATGTATTGAGGGTCACTCAGTCTGAGACAGACAACACTACACACAAGGCGGCACAACATGGGAACAGGCAGGAAGAATGCTCTATTACTGAAGGGATAACATAGAACAATTACTCAGGTATTTCCCTGGGTGTGACAACAAACGGTTATTAAATATGAGATTGGAGAGAGATAGAGAGTGAGAAAAATTAAGCGAGAAGAGGAAAACAGGCAGAGAAAAGATGGGGGAAGAAATAGAGGGGGCTGAAATATTAGAGAATGTGAGGTTTTTATGCGAAAAAGAGGTGATGTATACAAGAAGAGATAGCGACAGGCAGACAGACAGATAGCAAACAGGCAGACATACAGAGAGAGAGAGAGAGAGAGAGAGAGAGAGAGAGAGAGAGAGAGAGAGAGAGAGAGAATGAGAGAAACAGACAGAATTAAGGTAAAATAGAAGAGATAACAAGAAAGAGACATACAGATCGATAAACAATGGCGGATGGAGAGAGAGGGGGGTTGGGCAGAGAGGTTAATGCACCGACAGAAAACTGGAGAGACATCCAGAGAAGACAGACACAGACCGAAGAGTGTGTGTGAGTGGAGGGAGGAGAGAGAGAGAGAGCGCGAGAGAACGAGCGTGCGAATCTGTCCCACGGACGGGCTGAGGAGTTTTGTTTTTAGGTATTCGTGGATTCGAAATAAAAAAAAAAAAAGATAAGAAAAGAAAGGAAGAAACAGCAAAATATGAGAGACAGCTCACAAAATGAAGATGAGCGACCTTTCATTGTCGTCATGGTAATAAATGGAGTATTGTTTATTTTTCATTCCGACATTGACAAGAAGACGGTCTATTTGTTTGAATGGGAATTAGACATGCTAGAATATAGCATGGTAGGGGCTTGGGAGAGTTGCCCCTTAAAAGTTCCATCCGTGTGAAAATAATATAAAATAAAATTTAAAAAAAAAACAGCTTGTCAAAATTAGAAAAAATCTATGTAATTAAAGCTGATGTGAGGCAATTATATCGCCGAGATTAACAATCTTGTTCTACTGTGTGCAAGCCATGCTGATTCCTTTAATCTGTTTCCAATGATAAAGTCAACATATGAGGTAAGATTCTCCCCTCCACGTATTCCCTCCCTTGGTTAAAACAAAGAAGAGAATTCTAATCGTGGAGCAGGTGGTCTTGAAATGCCAAACAATCACAGTGCTCAAAATTTGTTTAGATTTTATTTTTCGCTGCCATGAAATTTTCTTGATAAAGGAAGTCTTGTTCTAATTTTGCACGTGAATGGCATTTTGGCATGCGAGCGAAAGAGAGAGGTGAGGGACTTTTCACGCTATTATTATCTTTGTGCTCAGTGATGGGAGCGGCTGGCATCCTGCAAGTCGTGAAAGAGAGGAGAAAGATGTCACGTCTGCTGCTCTGCTGCTTTGCCATGCCAAAACAAGGTATGGATTCATGACCTTTCTAGACCTTTGAGATTTGGCTTCCAGAGCACTTCTTTCTCTTTGGCACTTTCGTGTTTCGTTTGAACAACAATTAGTTGAGGCTTTCCCTGCCGCGTGCCTCCCTGCCCTCAGTCAGAAACAATAAATTGTGCTGTTGAGAGTCTCTTAAATCAACGGCCTCTTGGGTAGGGTGAGGCGAAAGGGGCTGGAGGGACACGGAAAGGGGAGATGGGGAAACTGGAGGAAAGAGGGAAGAACAGGAAAAGCTGATGCATATCGATTGAACAAAATGTTTCTTTAGAAAATAAGAGGAAACAGAGGCGGACGGCAATTATTGTGTGATTGTTGGGAATAATCGGTTCACTTGACAGCTTCTAAAGTGTAGAGGGCCGGAAGACAAGGGCTAGACTAGGCACATAGTTCATTAGATCATCATCATAAGCCTCTAGGTACACAACATGGGACAAGAAAAGCAGAAAGTGACGCGCTGTGTAGAATGGTATTGGTAAGGTAGCGACAACAGCAGCAACAGAAGAAGAAGAAGAGAGGCAATAGGAAGAATAAGAGAAGGAAACACACCTTGAGTGTCAAATCAAAAAGATTGTTATTTCCATTATTTTCATGAATAAATTATTCCGTTTGATAACAGTGCCATCAATAACAATGGGAATCTTTTGATAACGTGAATAGAAAAGTTTCTTGCTGTGATAGTGTGATAACGTCATTTTAAATATAACATAAACGACTGAATTAAGGCACAGCAGATAAATTAATGGTCTTTAATCAAGAACTTATACTTAAGAACGGAAAAGATGAATTCATTTAGCAATGATGAATTAGGAGCCAGAAGGCTACATTGTGACCTAGGAAAGTATAATACACACATTATAATACTTGAGTGAATCTTGCTATCAACCCTTCATAAACAACTAGCATGGTTTCAGTAAATTTTGCCTTCCAGAGTGATGACGCAGTTTACATAATTATTATCTTGCCACATACTTCATCTTCAAACAATATGTCTTTGTCTCCAACTTTGTAATGAGTGCAATACGACACTAGTCATCCAATATTATCCTTGTTGTGCACAGTAACAAAACTTTCGCCATCCCATAGATACGTCAAACAATTCCTTGAACATGGTCTTCACACTAATGATTTAGTCCAAAATCCTGTAATTTGTGTCAAAGGAGGAAATGTTTTAAAAATCACATAAGTTCATAATGGTAACATGAATTCATTATATGACACACCTTTGGAGAAAATACATGAACTCTGTGAAGATTGTTCAATAAATTTGCCAGAGTTAGAAGAAACCTCTCAATGCACTCTCATCATTATCATACTGAGTCCGTCAGTCGTGATTCTTACATTATTTTCATCTCTAACATTTAATATTGTCTTTTATTTTCATCATATCCAATGTCATCAGTGACTTAATGCAGATAGTCACTACCACCGTTCTAACAACATTACACATGGATTCCTGTAAGTTTCTCTTCATTCGACATCTTGAGCCGACGGCGCTCGGCCGCAGCGAGTTGGGTCAAACATGCCCGGCATTTATTGCAAAAAATTATGAGTAATTATTAATTTGTTTTTTATTTGAACCAAGCAAACTCAACTAACCGGACATAAACACTCCATACATAAGACAAGTTGATGCCTTACTGGAGTCCCATCTCCACAGTCTCTCTCCTTCCTGGCAAGTGACGCAGGTTATCAAAAACAATCTTGAGTTTAATAATAGTTTTTACGAAAAAGAATGAACTCACAAAAGATCCGCTCCAGGCTCCTTTACAGGGATTTGATGCATGTTGCGATAACGCAATAATCGCATGCATAAAAACACGTTGCAACAGAACAAGTAATAGGATCTACTATTTTACTACGTAGCATTTTCTTTTTCAACTGCTAAAACAAATAGACTAAAGAAGGTACGCAAACATTTACTGGCGATAGGCACAAAGGTCAGGGATCTGTTTGCTTTCACAGATGGGGTATGGGGAAGGATGAGAGACTGGGGGTGGGGAAAGGGAGGATAGGGGTGGAGAATGGCGGGCGATGAAGAAATAGCAACACTGATCTATGAAAAACATGGTAAATGGTATCAAATCCATTGTGCAATTGCGCGGTGTTATGATGCTAAGTTGAGTCATCCTGTTAGAGGTTAGAGCAAAGGTAGAAACCGCAGTCGACAGCAGTCATAGTTCACACTGCGCAAAGTCGGAATGCTGTGTCGTTCATAAGACAAAAGGTTTATAAGTACACATGCAGAGGGTAAACACATAGTGTAAACATTCAGAGTTTGAACATATTGCGGTATCCCAAAGGAAAACGAGCCTTCCCTGAAACAAACGGCCAGTATATGTAGGGTTTCTCTACATTTTAATACAGTAAAAGTTAAGTTGGCTGCGATATAAGAATGATACACATGGGCGAGGATGAAGAGGGGACATGGGTACCCAACATTGTGAGTGAAGATAGAGGGCGCGAACATTTTTAAGGAAGACAGAGTGCTGCAGAGAGAGAGAGAGAGAGAGAGAGAGAAAGAGAGAGAGAGAGAAAGAGAGAGAAAGAGAGAGAGAGAGAGAGAGAGAGAGAGAGAGAGAGAGAGAGAGAGAGAGAGAGAGAGAGAGAGAGAGAGAGAGAGAAAGAGAGAGAGAGGCGACGGCAATTGAAGGTAAGTATGTGTGTGTGTGTGTGTCATTAAAGACGGGAAGGCAATCTTTTGTTCATGACAGCTCGTCTATTATGTATCTGGTATCTGAGCTGTTACAGCGGATGACATCATGATTATTCTGTAATGTGGAGCGAAAGAAACTGAAAATTATATGCCAAAAATATAAAAAAAAAAAAAAAGCAAGCAAACAAAATTATACTCTAGTAGCGCCGGCACCGCAGCTGAGCTCACTTTGATAACCTCCCAGATAACCTGAGCTGAAAAAACAGAAAAACCAGTGTATTATGGAGACTACCCTGAGCGTGAGGAGACGAAGAATAAAGAAAGTGTAACACCTGCAGCTATACGGTGAGCTAGTGTGAGGTAAACAGGACAGGAATAGCCTGAACACCAACTCATGGCGCTGTGGGGGATAACAAATCGTAATAGACAAGGAAAGGGAGGAGGGCTGCCATTGAAAATGAGAATCAAGAAACAGAATCGAGGATTTGCATGAATAAATGTGCAATTTTTCTTCTCTTTTGTCCCTTTTTTTTTCCTGTTGTCTTCTCTTTCTTCCATTTTTTTGACTATGTATTTAAAATCAGACGATTGAACTGAAAGAGGACAAACAAGGCAATCAAGTGATTGTAAAGCATTCTATAACGCTAAACAATGGCATTCGTGTGCTGAAGATGTTCTCGGGTGGGAGAAGATGAGGATGGTTGCTTCAGGGAAAAAAATACATATTGTTATGTTCTTATGTGAAGAGAGACAAATCGGTTAAAGAAAGAATTACCCGATTTTTGTATGTTAAGCTCAGACGGTTTGGGAAGGATTAAATAATTTGTTTACATGAGGGCAAAAGACAGAAATACAATATTTTTTCGTGTAAAGATGGATCAGCAGGTGAAAGAAAGAATTAAACAATGTTTTCATGTGAAGACAAAAACTTTGAAAAAAGAAATACACGATGTTTTCGTGTAAAGATGGATCAAACGGTTAAATTACACACTTAAAATGGAGAACAAAAATTTGGTTTCCGATCACTTATCAGACCATTGCATTTTTTTGTTTTGTTATTTTCCCGTCTCATAAAATGAGAATGATTTAATAAAACGACAGTTTATTATGAAAACCCATTACAATTTCAAATTCATCTGTCGATAGTAGGATTGACCAACTAGAGGCTTCTTTCTTCTCACCTGTTCATTGTGACTCATCACCTTTTATCGTCTTACAACTCCTCATCGGGATTTTTTATCAGAAGAGATTTCCTCATAAAATTAATATTTTACCAGGTTTTAAATTAATTGTATTAGTTAAGCCGTGAAAATTAGCCAAACTGATCAAAGTAAAATGAACATTTCTTTTTTTTTTTTCCTTTTATTTTATTTCATCAAGTTTTTCGTTCATAGCTGATGTCAAAGACATTTTATAAAGATTTCCTCTTGTTTGTATGCTTCTCCATAACAGAGGACGAATAGATAGATAGATAGATAGATAGATAGATAGATAGATAGATAGATAGATAGATAGATAAATAGATAGATAGATAGATAGATAGGTAGGTAGGTAGGGAGGTAGGTAGATAGATAGATAGATAGATAGGCTGGTAAATAGATAGATAGATGGATAGATAGATAGATAGGTAGGTAGGTAGGTAGGTAGATAGATAGATAGATAGATAGATAGATAGATAGATAGATAGATAGATAGATAGATAGAAAGATAGACAGACAGACAGATAGATAGATAGATAGATAGACAGATAGATAGACAAACAGACAAGCTCTCGCCTCAGCTTGGTCCCCTCGCCCCATAAGCTCCATCCTAGGCGAGATGTGTGGAATCGATAGCGGCCAATTTGGACAGCTCATCTCCTTCCTCTGATGGGCAGAGCTTCCTTGTCTTTCCTCTACCCTGACTCATTCTCTCTCTCTCTCTCTCTCTCTCTCTCTCTCTCTCTCTCTCTCTCTCTCTCTCTCTCTCTCTCTCTTTCTCTCTCTCTCTATCTATCTATCTATCTCTTCTTTATCTCTCTCTCTCTCTATCTCTCCCCTTCTTTCTCTCGCTCTGTCTATTCTATCTACCGCTCTCTCCTCTCTCTATCTGTCTTTTTCTCTCTTGTTCTTCCTCTCTCTCTCTCTCTCTCTCTCTCACACACACACACACGTACGCACACGCTTTCTCATTGTCTTTTAATGCTTATTTTTTAACTGAATATTTAATTTCTCTGATGAGAAATTTGCCTATTGCATTTCTCAACATTGATCATTTTTTCTTAGATTCTCCTCGTCACTGGTTTCTTGCGAAAAGCTCGAAATGAGCCTCTTTCTCTCTCTCTTTCTCTCTCTCTCTCTCTCTCTTTCTCTCTCTCTCTCTTTCTCTCTCTCTCTCTCTCTCTCTTTCTCTCTCTCTCTCTCTCTCTCTCTCTCTCTCTCTCTCTCTCTCTCTCTCTCTCTCTCTCTCTCTCTCTCTCTCTCTCTCTCTCTCTCTCTCTCTCTCTCTCTCTCTCTCTCTCTCTCTCTCTCTCTCTCTCTCTCTCTCTCTCTCTCTCTCTCTCTCTTTCTCGCTGAACCTAGCTATGGCTTCTTAATCAAACATGTGAAGACTTTTAATGTAAGCTCCATTGTGTTAGAGACTGTGATATTAATATTCTGTTTATAGAAAATCATACAGTATTCCGCTGACTTCTATATTCTGTTTTTATAATAAACATTAAACCAACAGATATATAATGATTTTTTTTTTCACGGGCACTTTCCATGCAGCCCCAAATTTTCAGGGTTGCTCTCCTCTGGAAAAAATATTGATAAATATCTAATTTTTATCTTTCATATGGTTTGCTTCAGAGTTGACTAGATTTAACATCAAATTTTTTGACTCCTTTAAAAGTATGTACCGGTCCATTCCTGGATCTGTTTGCTGTAACATAGGGCTGATTTGTGTGGTTGCGGGATAGCATAGTTTTAAATTAATTGAGAGAAAGAGAGAGAGAGAGAGAGAGAGAGAGAGAGAGAGAGAGAGAGAGAGAGAGAGAGAGAGAGAGAGAGAGAGAGAGAGAGAGAAGGAGAGAAACAGGCAGACAGACAGAGACAAATTAAAAGATGGGGGCTTTGGAGAGACAGACAATTAGACAGATATAGAGAAAGTTTGTGGGGGAGAGTGAGTGAGAAAGAGAGATGGAAGGAGAATCAACGAGTGTTTGTATTTCCAATCTCAAGTTTGAGAACAAGAGACTAGCATCATGGGCGAAAGGTATCACAAGATAGTCATAGCTAGGGAGACAACACAATTATAATTTTGTGAAAGTAAGTTACATGTGGAGTGATGATTCTTTGACGAGAGAAGAAAGACATAGGAGAATGAAGATGGCACGTTTTGATCAGAGTCTAGGAAGGCGTGGTTTGCAAGTCTATCTGGGTTTGGCAGAAATTATGAGCGGAAGTTGTAGCTAGTTGTGAAGCACCGTAAAAAAAAACAAAAATAGGTAGAGTGCAGCTCTAAAAGGTTCAAAACAATACAAAATACGTGAGCTTTTGGCTTTACGCCCTCGTCAGACACAAAGACAAGAACAAACCACACAAGGATATAAATTTGAAGTAAAAACTGTGAAACATAATATATATATATCTATATATATATGTGTGTGTGTGTGTATGTGTGCGTGTGTGTGTGTGTGTAAATGTGTAAAAGGTTATTTATAGAAAGATTTACCCCAAAAAGGGAAATAAATAAATACTGTGGAAATACACACACAAGAAAGAAATATATATAGAAAAAGAAAAAAAAAGCACTAATTAAAAATATTTTATAAAAAATTGACTAAATTATTTTTGTATAAAAGAATGAAGAAATAAAGAAAGGAAGAAAACTCCAAAAAGGTAATTTTGCTGAAGAGATAAGAATTTAATGAAAATAAACTTGAAAGAAAATGATAGTAGAGAGAGAGAGAGAGAGAGAGAGAGAGAGAGAGAGAGAGAGAGAGAGAGAGAGAGAGAGAGAGAGTGGGAGGGGAAATGGGGAAAAAAAATAAAATATCAAGGCCAATAGCTTAAAGGAAATCTGTAGACAAAATTTCCTGAAAAAAATGTTTATATCAATTGTATAATTTAATAACAATAGGTAGGAATATGTAACGAAGAAAGTATATAATTATATTACTACTTATCTTAAAAATTATGTAGTCTTTCAAAGCGTCTTCGAAACAAAGGTTAGCTTCGTACTTCCGCAATGAAAAGGATGCAAATGGAGCGATGAATAAAAAAGATCCTTCCTTAAAAAGGTACGAATTTGTGGATCTTTTTTAATCATCGCTTCATTTGCATCCTTTTCATACTTAAGATAAGTAGTAATATACTTATATACTTTCTTCGTTACATATTCCTATACTTCCACAGTATTTTTTTATTTTTCCCCTTTTTTGGGGTAGATGTTTCTATATATAACCTTTTAGGTATTTATATACAAACACACACAAATATATATATAAATATATATATATATATATATATATATATATATATATATATTATTTTTCACAGTTTTTTACTTCAAATTTATATATGTGAGTATCCTTGTGTGGTTTGTTTTTCTGGTTTTTGTGTCTAACGAAGGCGTAAAGCCGAAAGTTCACGTGTTTTGTACCTTTTGGAGCTGCACTCTACCTATTTTTTTTTTTTTTTTTTTTTTTTACGGTGCTTCACAACTATTCACAAAGCTCCACTACGACATTCAATTAAAGTACTAACTAGTCGCGTATAGCAATGGGACAAGAAGTTTTTTAAATCAGACTTTTTTCAAATAATGAAAATATTCGATACCCAGAGAGCAGAGCTTTATTACGCTTGTTATATGTTTAACGTCACCTAAGTCTCTTATTCTTCTTCGAAGATGAAAAATATTTTTCACAAAATAAATTCGACTTTACCAATACATCACATGTACATAATTACAGGATGCACTTCAGTTGTTGTGGTATTATGTATGGGTGGGAACTTTTTTGTGAATCTGAAATGTAGAGCGGTCGCTGATCTGATCTAATGATGACGATTGCGGCAAAGACTTTTTTTTAATAAAGAATGACGATGAAATTGACTGGAGGGGGAGGGTATAAGACTAGGGGAAGCGAGATAAACTGATGACATCTATCTGTTTTCACCATCTCGTGTTCCCGTTGCATACCTCCGATACCTACCTCCTGTTACCTTTGGTAGTCCTTCAATTCTCCGACCCACAATCCCCCTCCTCCCTACATACACACACACACACGTTCAGACGCAACGTAAAGTTATGGCTGGAGAGTGGTTTTAGCGGTATGCTTTATCAGTCGGATGCCTGCAGGTAAGAGATTTGAATGATGATATCTTTGTTTTTCTGTTCCCTCCACCTTTTGAATGATTCTGTGGCCCTGAGCTTACGAACTATTTTTTTTTATGCTCTCAGTAATGGCTGGATCAAGCTGACCAGTGACCATATCATACAAGGTAGATAATTCTATTGTATCTTCGCTTTTGCGCTGCGATGGCTAAACAGGATTTTGAGAGAGCAAAAGGAAACCCACTGATCTTGCAGAGCACACGATATCTCCGAGAGCGGCAAACTTTGGTTCAGTTGTTTTTATTTGCAGACTGAGTTTCACTCTTCAAATTCGTTTCGCATCAAGTAGTCATGAGGTGAGTATGCGACTATTCTGGCCGTCCTTATTATGAGGTTTCAAGCTGCTTTTATAGCTTCAAGGCTGATGCACTCAATGCCAATTTAACATCACAGAATTCATTGTAGTGAGATGCGTGAAGATATTACAAAGAAACAATAGACTAAAGGACATTTTTTGCTTACCGTTTCCGTTCTTTTCTGTAATAGATATTATAAATGGCATACTGGCGATTGAAATCAAGGTGCGAATAGATTTTAGTAGCACCTGCAATTAAGATTAATCAATGTGAAAAAAAAAATTAACCAGTTCAACCATGTCTCGATATGGCTGGATACGATGCACAACAATCGAAGTTTTCAACAATTTATATATAATGCAAAACATTATCCCATTTTCGCGAATATTCATTATCAATATCAAAGCTTCTGAAAAAAAAAAGATCTAAATTTTATTATTCTTGTAAGGAATATTTATTGCAAGTCACTTTTGGGTGGCCTTGAGAAAATTATCAAAAGAAAGGGTTTCCGTTTCAATGCGCCATGCGCGAATTTGCTGCACGCCGCGTACATCAAGTAATGTATTTCAGAAGTTAAAGTAAGGTGATACTAATTACATGTATAACGTTTTTAATTCAGCTTTTGACGGTGATAACACAATTCAACAACCCAACTCAATAAACTTTGTGCTTTGCTCGGTTCAGATACGATGACTAGCACATGTACTTCAAAGAAAAAGGTTGCAAATGGTGCCTCGCGCCAAATTGGCTTGACATTTTAGTAGCACAATAAAGCCGTTGATACCGGATATGATTGATTCAGCTTTATTTTGCCGTACGGCTCCGCTTTTTGTCATCACTTTTGGCTCTGAGATGTGTACGTTTTATGTATCTGATTAAAAAAATTGCAGTGAATGCCCTTAAATCAACCAGTCATGATTTGACAGTTTTCTAAAGCATCGTCACGGATTATTGATGTTGTTAGTGGTATCTATGGAAAGGCATAAACTGGTTGAAGATTGACATCTCAACTTTTCATCGTTTAAAGAAGTTAAATCACTGGGAAAACTATCAACACCCTTAAAAAAAAAAAACAAACAGACTGTTAGTAATATATTTGATGATCAGATTTTTTTCCACCCAATCACAACATCAGCTATCACAAATCAAAACACTTAATGTCACCTACGATACTTTTTTCTAACAATAAAAAGTAGCACATGTTTGTCCCTCATCTTTTTCAAATACCTTACGTTTTATGTTGAACAGATTCAATTTGGGTCGAGCTGCAAACGTTTTCTATTACGTCATGCTCTTCTCTCAAGTGCTTATCTGGATTTACGTTTGCGTGGGGTTGTCCGGCTCAAATTCTGATTCGGCACCAACTGCTGACATCATGCTACGAGATGCGGAGCCCACCACAGATCGGCTTGCACGGCCCGCCACGCTTGCCAGACACAACCAAAACGCAAAAACCAGCGAAAATGAAGGATACAAAGTATCTAAATCCCACCTTGAAGACGAGGATTGGAACAAATATTTCAACCCGCTGCTAGAACACACAATCCTTCCTCGCAATCCATGGATTGTCCTAAATGGTTCGTATCTGGAAAACCCAGTCCATCTCTGCACGCAACACCGTGATCTCGACCTTGCGGTTGTCGTCCACACAGCACCCTACAATTTTTATAAGAGACAGATGTTGCGAGAATCTTTCAGCCCACCCCGTCTTCCCAGTCCATACACAGCCCAAGTTGTCTTTATGTTGGGGACTTTCAACTCAACCACGATCGATCGAGAAAAGGAGGTGAACTTGACAGCGGAGATACGAAAACATAAGGACATAGTGCGCATGGAGTTTCAGGAGAACTTCCGGAACTTGACCTACAAGGCGATGCTCTGGCTCCGCTGGCTTGACGAGTTCTGCCCTAACGCCTTGATGATTCTTAAACTGGACGATGATGTGGTACTAGACGTTAAAAAAGTTTTACCACTTTCAAGGGGTCTTTTCTCCAAATACCAGAGATCCATATTTTGCAGCATAAACCCCAGAGGGAGTCAACCCATACCGAGAATAGGAAGGACTTGCGTGGATCCTCGAGAATTCGCCGGTGTGAAGATTTACCCATATACCTATTGTAGCGGTTTTATAGTGTTTATATCACGTGATCTGATTCCATCAATGGCGAAGGCTGTTAGACGAACACCCATGTACAATGTTGATGATCTTTTCATGTTTGGTATGGTAGCAAAAATGGCGGGTAACGTGACTTACCACAATATCGGCTACAACATCACCCTGTGGCACGAGAAGGTTTACAACTGTACCCTGGACGATGGAATCGGCTGCAAATACTATGGGACCATGGCTAAGAAAGACATTTACGCCACGAGAATGTACAATGCTTTCGATAGGATACACAGAAATGACTTTCAGATTCCGCAATTGATTGTCAAATAAACAATAAACACCCTCACACACACACACACGCAAAAGCAAAGAAGATGAAAATAGAACACACTTATTCACATCAAGCATCAGAATTTAAAACATTGGCAGACAATTACAAATAGCTTCAAAACAAGAACTGTGAGACCAAAACGTAGAACACGTTATAGCAGTTATCAGAGACCATCAAATGCAGCAGCACTAATGTTTTGTTGGCCAGCAACACTGACATTCAACCAAATGAACAAAAAAAAGGGTGTATTATTATTATTATTATTATTTTTGTTTGTTACCCAAAGTCAAATGAATGCTTTTGGGCCTATAATTTTATGTTTGTGTAACTTTGTCCGATTCAGACTATATAGTCTACTTATAGACACACCAACTAACATTTTTGGTTTCATCAGTCCCTGAGGTTATACCGGATTTTGTTTTAATTCAGTCACATGAAAACATCATCAATTGATTTAACTTTTTTTTATTATTAGCATTAAGTACATGCTCTGAGTTTGACATAATGTCATATATATTATATAGAGTCCAGAATCCATATCCTAAAATGGGCGTAAACGAGCCAAGCTCGTTTTAGTTAAAAGTATTACTGCTTGGTTATCCATTATTGCTCTTCCTTATCAAAGACTGAAGTTCTTAAGCGTTTAAAAATCTGGAAATTTCAGAGAAAAAAAAGATGAAGTATATGCCAAAAACATTTAAATTATTTTTAATAAACCGCCTAGACTATACATCTGCATAGAACTTGTTTTTCGTGAAAGCACAAAAAATTTGCATAAGCCATCTTTCTCTAAAAACATTGATCGACAATAGAGGCTACTCTTAACAAACTGCATTGCTTGGTTTGTTTGGCACAAATGGAGTAGTGAAGTGGCTTTCTCGTTTCAAGATCGGCAGCCCCTATTCCCCTAGCAGATGCACACAAAGTGTCTCAAATCTAAGTACGGCCAGCGTCGATGGTCATGATAATATCATCTCTCATGCCTTTATAACAAGACGCCTCCGCTCTGTCTTCGAGATTCATGAGCTCATACTAGGCTAGGATTAAACATCGTATGATTATGTATGCTTTTACAGTTCATGTCGGGATGCAATGGTATCGGTAGTTATTATCTAATCGATGATTTGGTATTTGTCCCCTGACATCCATGATTTCAATATAGAGAAGAGCATAGCATTGAGTGCTTCTCAAATGCTTCAGTACCTCAAGATACTTTCGATGCACATGACTGTGTTGTTTGCCAGGTGTAAGAACCTTAAGCCTTTAATTTGTGGCAACCGTTTCAAAGACATGCTACGGGATAATGGGTTGGGGGGCCTGGCCCAACTAGCTCAGGCTAGTTTGACTGGAGTTTGCTTGATATGCTATTGCTAATAACATGGAGTATGTTAAATATGAAATGTTTGACAAGGGTTTGCTCTATTAAATATGAGTTGTTTGAAAGGGATTTGCTTGATATGCTATTGCCAACATGGCTTATATTAAATATGAGTTGTTCGACAGAGGTTTGCTTGATATGTTATAGCTAACATGGCTTATATTAAATATGAGTTGTTCGACAGAGGTTTGCTTGATATGCTATTGCTACTTAGTACTATGGCTCATGTTAAATATGAAATGTTTGACTTTGACAAGGATTTGCTTGATATGCTATTGCTAACATGGCTTATGTTAAATTTGACTTGCAATATCTACGGTATTAATAATTTTATCAGAAAACAAGGGGAAAAAATTACTTATTAACTAATACTTAGGAGATGCTTGCTCTCCCCAACTAATGTAAACTAGTAGTGGGTGATCTACATAAATAGTGTTAAATAGTAAGGGAGTATTGGTGCTTTGCCCAATTTAATTAACATTAAAAAATGGGAAATGCATTCACTGTACAACCATGTTTTATCTCCAACAGAGAGCATGCTTGATGCAGACAATTGGTGTTAACTTGATTATTACGATATAGGGAAATGCCTGCTTCACAAACTACGTATTAACTAGTTCACAGCTCAGTCAATGGGTGTCACTGTGCTTAAACTTTTTATTTAAATTTCAATTACGATAATATGAAGACACAACTTTGCCCTTAGAACATGAATTTGGAACTTGCTCACACAAAACAACGTTAATTTGAGATAAATTACATTTTAGGATGTGTGCAACTTTTGTTGTATATCCAATATAAATCAGTTTTGTTTAGAACATGCTGGATATATCTATACCATTATTTGTGGACAAATTAGGGATTCCATATTTGAGCCAATAGTGTTTTCCTTGCAAAACATCTCTTTTTTTAAATTTTAAGAAATTATATGAAGCAAACTAATGTTGGGCAAAAGTAGTTTTGCAAAAGCTAAATCTAATTTCTCCTTTACTGAAGGATTTTATTAATAAATATTGACTTAAAATTTACCTATAGACCTGATTATTATAAATTTTATCATAATCGTTTCTCATTTCTATTTTGAATTTTTCAATCTTTTAAAAAAATTTTGCGCAAATCAATGAGATTTTAAGATTCAGACCCTCACAACCCACAGTAAGTGATGACTTCAGGAATTTAGATAAAACAAATAAAGAATAATAAAGTTAAGGAGGATGAAATGAGAAGATAACAAATAGGAAGAAAAAAAAATTTGACATCACGTAAATTTTTCAACTAATATTGAAGAAACTATGTAAACTTAAGTAAAAGATTCTACATTTGAAAAAACATTTTGTGTCAGATCACTAGCTATTTTAACATCATCATGAAAAAAGAAGCATGTACTTTGTTTCTGACTAACTAGATCTCAAGTTGGTAATTATTTCTGTTACCAGAGCCGTCCATAAATTCAAATCCAAAATGAAAAAATTTACAGCATATTGCAAATAAAACCTGACCCAATAGTGATAGAGATGTAGTACCTTTAAGATTTTTATACTTGAAATAAACAAACAAAACAAAAAAAAGATTATTAAGCAAAGGTAAAGCATTGTTCTTACTTGTTAGTCCTTTATTTTTTTATTTTTTCGCAAGGACCAAAATATCCGCTTGGATATGCATACATCAATCAGACAAAGTGAAAATAAAAAAAATCATAAGTGCGATAATTTTAGATTGATTTGCACAACAAAAAAAAAACAACAAAATAAGCCCTCTGTAAAATCGAAAGTCAACTAACTTTGTAAAAAGATTGTTGACTTTCATACATTCCTTGAGGGCCAACTTTTTTAATCCTTAAATTTTATGAGGTTCACACATCTCAACATGCAAAATGTTCAGATATGCCGATGTTGAAAGGTATTTTCGAGAAAATAGAAAGATACAACATTGTTAGAGGAAACATTACAAGACACATCTATGCAAAAATTGAAAAAATACTAAGTGTATTTATAAATGGGATTGTTTTTCAATGGACCCAAACCTTCCAATCACAGTTCACTTTCTTTCAGAAGAATAACTGGTTCTCCACACTTTAAATAAGCATTCTAAAATGCAAACAAAATCTGAAAAAAAAAATCCTGATCATTCTACCAAGAGACCCATCCCATACAAACCTACATGGCTTAAGTTTTATATAGTGGAAACCTCATGATTCGAATTGTATAGAAATGGACTAAAACTCCCAGTTAAGAGGATTCGAATAACAAAAAAAAAGGGGCATAAAGGAATCTGACTAATTGATTGATTTTTTACTCTGCCTGCCACGGGCAACTCTCCCCTACCCTATTCCACGTTGCCACCAGTATAAGTGTTATTACTGACACTCTGTTTTTAATGCATCCGCTCTCTCTTCGCTTTGTTAGAACACTGATCAGCCTTTCTCGTGTAGTGATTAGCATTGCTTGCTGCTTAAGAGATACATGAAGTACTTTTCTAAAGCCACAATGATAGGTATCGACTTCAAAAAGGAGAATCAAATCAGAAGGACTTCGAAATATGAATCAGATTCTAACAAAGCTAAACAGCAAATAATAAACTGTCCTCTCACAACAAAATTTGGTTTATGAGACATTCAAATAATCCAACTTCAGTTTTTGAAGTCTCCACAGTGTCTGCTTATCACATAAGTTATGCCACGGCAAACCTGTCTGCATGACATTTCCAGCATGTAGTGATGCATATAATTCATATAATATGTAACTTCTATAAAAAATATTACTGTGTATAAAGTTTAATCAACCTTATTAAAAAATTTTTCCTTGGTATTTCATATTTGCTTCATGGGGTTTTATTTGCTCAATATGCAGTTCTATTTTATTCTCCTATCTTTGCCATTCTGCCATAAAAAAATTATCTTTGCTTTACCACAATAAACTTTACAGTTAATAAAAATTTGGCTTATGATAGAACTAGAGACTTTATCACAAGCCTTCCCCTCTTTGCATGAAGTGTAAAAAGAAAACCGGGTGATTATGAATTCCTTAATTTTTATCAACTTTTTAAAAGCAATCAGGGGAGGATATGGTAAAATTGAGCATTCACAAGCGAAATGTACATGAGATAACAAAACAAATGTTAAGTATTAACTATTTCTCTACCAACTCTGCATCATCTTTTACACCTTCCAAAAAATTACCATACAGGCAGTCTCACAATTTGTACACCAATAATTTGGGAACATAAATTCCCTTTATAAATATAAAGCAAATCGCTTTTAAAGTTTCCTTTAAAAATGTGGATGAAAATTTTACTACAGGTAACTGAAAAATAAAATTTACCTCTGTCTCAGTACAAAAGATTTCAATATCTGATTCTTTTCTTTCAAAAAATAGTTATCAGCCCGTAATTAACAAAATCCACTGGTATTAGTGTTTTACTGCAAAATATTGGTCTTTCGTGAACATCAGATGAATTCATGGCACTGTAAAATTTCATTTACAAAAAAAATGAAAGCAAAAAAAAATACCTCCACAAATGCTCCACACATGGGAAAATTTATAAATTTCCTTGCGTACAATAATAACATAAGTTTTAAAAAGTCACTAGACAAAGGGAACATAAGTTTCAAAATACTTTTAAACCAGAAAAATAGGAAACAACTTTTGAATTCCAATAACTCCATTCTTTTAGTGAAGAAAATTTGCTGGCAGGATAGGGAAAATTTTTTTAAACATCTCTCTGGTTTTTTCCTGTGTCATATTCACTTGCAGAATAAAAAAAAAAACAAAAAAAAACCAGTAATAATATAATAACAAGGAGAAAGGGGTTTCGGCAACAGGTAAAAATATATATTTATATCAATTGGTTATCTAAGTCTGTAAATATCAATGACCATCTTCCCACTGCCTGTGCAGATTCATCAAATGGTCATAGGCTCTCTGGGATATATTCAAGGCCGGGAAAATTGGACTGACACTAGGTTCTCCTATTAAGGCGAGTCCAGCCAATCCAAGATATGAATGCAAAGGATCTGCAATTGATTTAAATTACAAATTTAAATGAAAAAAACATCAAAATGCTCATTGAAATCATGTGAGAAATCTTAGTCATCAATACCCGCTTCTTTTAGACCATAAAATTGTGAGCACAATCTGTGAAGTCATAATCTGATAGCAAATGAACAGAAAGTTTTTAGATTTCACAAGAACTATGTGCCTGTAAAGTAAAAAAGAAATTTAACAGCAAGTACACTTTTTATTTAAGTACTACTATATTTAACAAATGCAATCTCTGTTTTTTGATCAAAGGCACTGTTATTTCCCTATATTGGAGTAGGAGCATATATTATAGAAAATGAAAATTCAATTTATTAATAGTACATAAAGAAATAAATCTTAATTGAGAAAATAATGAATAAATTTCCATCCATATTGATTTGAATTGCATAAAAGATTCCTTTATCTCAATTCTATTGAAGCTTTTCAGGAAAAAATCAATCCTATATTTGAGACTTTGATTAATGGAAAGCTAGATAATATAAAACACGCCTATAAAATACCTGGAGAGTGATTAGGATACTTTGAAAATCCACCTGTGATAGGAGACTGTGCACTTAATACAAATGACCTATTGAATGTAACATCTGTAAGATCTAATACTCCCAACATCTGTGGAAACAAAAGTATAAATCAAATGGCTATTTAAATTTTTTTTGTTATTTTCTTGCCACTTGCATAATTATATTCCTACGTAAAAAAAAAAAAAAAATATTTTTCACCTACTCCCTCATAACTACATGAAAAGTTCTAATTCAGCAGGATAAAATAATCTTATGTCCAAAAAGGACTTGAAATGCTGGGATATCTACCCAGTTATTAACACTTCAGCTCTTGTAATAGAGGCTTTAAGATGACAAGTTCTAAATAGTTCAGACCAAGCTTTTACTTTTATAAACTAGGACAAAAGTTTATCATAAAACAACAGCCATTTTTCTCTATATCCTGTATGTACACAGAACTTGAACAGGAGTAGTGCAGTATTCTAAAGTGTTCATTAATCCATATTTTCTTTCTGACCTTTACAGATAACTATGCAAGAAAAAGTAGGATGTTTTTCTCACAAAACATGAAATAAAAAAAGATTTTACAATTATAGCCATATCAAAGACCTTAGTGAAATACTGTCCATGGCTCTTTCTCCAAGTTCTAAAACTGCAGCGCAACAGCACCATCATGAAAAAATAATAAATCATGCAGGAAAAGGAACTAAAAAAATAATTCAAGAAACTTCTCACCTCTAAAGCTGCTCCCACCCAAAAAGAGTAACATGTGTCTGCATCCTTATTGGGTCTGCCAGTAAAGCCAGCATCCTGTCGTCGGAGTAGCCATCTTCGCAAAGCTGTCAATTGACTCTCACTAAGTGCCACATGAAGACGATCCATCAAGAATAGAGATCCTACTGCACAAAATGTTGATCCACCTTATGATAGAACAATGCGCAGAGAACAATTTAAAAATGTCTGTTACTTTCCAGAGGGAAAATTTTTAAAAAGTTAATGCACAAAGGTCCCTCCTACTATTTTTAATACCTGCTCCTATCAAATGCTTTCTTATGAGTTTAAAAAGGTTTTTTTTTATTGGTAATGGCTCGTCTAGAAATATTTGTGAAGGACTTTGAGCATTTGAGGTTTAGTGCTAAATAAAAACAGTCTTTTTCTTTGTTTTTCTCTTCAAAAGACAGCCCCCACTTCCAGCAACTTTATATTTTAAGAATTTTCTTCTCCATTGAGCTAAGGTCAATATTTTATTATTCAGAATGCAATGAAATTGAAATCTTGGTAGAAAAATGTTTTTTTCACGGCGTAGCAAATTCTATTTCTTCGCTCTACTTTAGTTGAGCGCTAGAGATGGCCCTACTGCCATAAATCAGTGCCGCCTTGACAGGTGACCTGAGGTCAGGTGCACGGCCCGACTGTTATAGCTTGGTGCTGCATGTTATCAATAAAACCATGCAATTTTTCGGCATTTTAATCAGTTCTTGCTTTGCAACTACTCAAGACTGGATTATATTTGTATTTTCTCCACAACTCCCTGTTTTTCCTCAATATATTCGTGAAAATCTGATAATTCTAACTTAATTATTGCGAGTGTGAGATGTTCATGAATTAGGAGTATATATTTTTTTAAACTGAATATTGAAAACATAATTAAGTAAGTTGTAAGGCTAATTATAAAAATTCCACACGATGAATAAACTTTGTTTCTCGGCCATAGGAAAATTCAAAATAATAGCTTTACGAAGATGTAATTTTTTTTTCTGTTGACAGCATATCTTATAAACTAATTTAACTTTTTAAATAAAGGCTTTTACCAACTATGGAAGACTCCAGAGAGACTCATATAAACAATGTTAACGGTCTGTGTCGTATATGTGCTAGAGTGCATGTGACGAGAAAACAACAAAAGCACAATAGTAGGAGCCACTTGTGTTCTGCTCTTTCTGGAGATATTTTCTTAATTTACGATCTGAACATTAAAAATGACATTGAAGACACTCATTCACAGTACTCGTGTGTCAAGTGCTACTCAAGCATAAAGAATCTAAAAAAGAGATACAGTGACATTTCTATTCAAAACGCTCGTGCGGTGTACAGCTTAAATAAAGACAAAATTAATGGTGCCCATTTGTAGATGGACACAAAACTAACCACTTTCATAAATACTTACACCCCAGTGTCTACAGGGACCTCACAAATAAGATAGTCACACAGACTCAAGCATGCACATACGATCCAATCATAGTTGACGAAGCACACTTAATTCAGTTACATTTCAACAGCTTAAACACAGCTCTCAGCAATGTTCACAAAGCAATTTCTCACACAAAACCCATTGAACACAGTTATTTACCAGACATTCAATCTTCTATAGACACCTACATGTCCATCTACAGAAAAACATTTCCCCAAAAAGTAATCCCCAAACAGCATCTATTAGAGAGACATTGCATCCCATACATTAGACAACAAACATTCGGGTTGGGGCTCCTGGGAGAGCAAGGAACAAAGCTGAACCATCAGGCAATATCGAAATTAGAGAGAGAACGGGCCTTTGGCATCCCAAACGAACTAGACAGATTGAAACATATTTTGTCTGCCCATTTATTGCAAATTGCTCCAGCTCTTCAATGCATATATATATATATATATATATATATACTTTTTTATCCTGTATATTTATTTATTTATTCAACCATTGCGCCTGATTAACTTATTTATATATATATATATATATATATATATATATATATATATATATAAAATCCCATCGCACCTGACTTATTAATTTATTCATTAAAAAATCGCGACTGTGATAAGATATTATTATTTATTTTCACACCATCCTGAAAAGGATGCATACCATTCGAAAATTGTAAGCAGGAAACTCTCAACACAAACATCCTGTAAATCTGTGCCAAATAACGGAGTATAATTACACCCCAAGTACTGTTTACTGGAATAACTCAGAAAATTTTTGTGTCAACAGCCTAATTTTTGGTGAGTTTAATGTTGAATATGTTGTCTATTACACATCTAAATTTCTAAAACTTTCATCGGCAGGTTTTGTTATAATTGCAAGATTTAATTATCAATTTCGTCCTTAACTCTGTAGAAAAAGTGCCCTGTTTACGGGTAATCTATAATAAAACTATACATCTCAGTTCTGTAGTTTTTTGTTCCTACAACACAGCTGCTTCTCTTCTTTAATATATAAATATTTCATTTAGGTACAAGTTAAGTTGGCAGGATAGGAAATAAAAAAAAGATTATCATTAACTTTAACTAATACGCGAGTTGAGAGAGCAAGACTCTAGGCTCTGCTTTGACCCGGTCATCACCCGAGGTGAAGCTAGGTCAAGAGGGCTCAGGCTACAAGAGGCAATGCAGCTAAAGTATCATGGCTGAGACGCCGTGTTTTGAAAAAAATATAATCTAAATAATGTGAGAGATTAAAATCTTCTTGAAGTAAGAAAAGCATGTGGTAAATTAAGAGGAATTTATGGAAGATGTTCCAGAAGATAAATATATCGAATTCATCCATATATGAAAACAAGAATTAAAAATCATAATAGCATAAAATGTAAGGCTGAGATATAAAGGTATATCTTTCAAAACAATTTTAACCTAAAAGCAAAAACAATTTTTGAAAGGCAATTGGAGATTGATAAGTATCCATGCATATAAAAAGGTTCAAATGAGCACAGAGATTAAGTAATAAAAAGATCATAAATAGGCCTTGATAATCTTTTTAAAACCTACCATGAGCTTCATTATAGGGTCTTTGTCCAAAGGCACCCTCATATGACTGGTGGAGATGAAAGATACAATCGTCATGGGTTAGAGAAAAAAAACAAGACATTTTTTTACAATTAAAGCAACTTATAATTCCTCTCTTTAAATTTTCAGACTGTTTCTTTAACTAATTTAACAATTTTGTAACACAGTTATGGACAGAAACAATGACTAAAGATAAACAAATACTTTGCTTTCTTACATTAAATAAACTAAAAAAAAAAATTCAGCTTTTTCTGCATTTGCAGAGGTGCCTATGGTCCTGGGAAACTCACGGATTTGTTGTTGTATCCCTGAAATACAGATTTTTTTGTTTTGTTTCAGCAAAATAAATCAATACAATCGGTTATTTTAATTTTTATTTCAGGATAAGTGTGACCCAATAATCCTACAAAAAAACAAATAGTAGAAATACAATTCTACGACGAAAACGATATTTTTCCGTCATCGAGTATCGAACTGTGCGAAGGTACAAAACTCGGCGATATAGGCCTATATTATATCGATATCCGTATTTTTATTATTTATATTTTCAATTACAATATCGAGATTTGTTTTGTAGTTGAAACTATTCAAGTTACCGAGTTGTTCCATTTGTTTACTTTATCGTACATTTGTCCGAAAAATATCGTTTTTTCTATCTTCACACCCAGACCTCGCTGTTATGTACAGCAAAGAATCATTCTGATTTCTTCATCTGACAACAGTTAATGCGACTAGACAGTTTCTTTTTGACAAGATACATTCTAAATCTTGTCGAGTATTAAGACTGAATGGGAAATCCTAAATACCGGCAGAGCTAGATCTAGATCTAGATGTCTATAGATAATCAAAACCAGGCATGACATGAGACGATTCTTATAGTACATGACATTCACTTTTTATCATTGTTTTACTCAGAAAAAAAAGGAGGTGATTTTCATTCCAAGGTAATAATATAAGTGTAGATCTAAATGAAATATTGTTCTTTTCTTTTTTACATGGCCAGGCGGGGCCTAGTGAGACGTTCTAGGCCTAATCGATATTTATCATATTCAGCTCAAATGTCTTTTTAAAAGAAAAGATAACGATATGAAGCATGTCCCTCAATATGTAAGCCAGAATATAGGCCTTTATGTATACTCTGATGAGTGAGCTTTTATGGCACCTCAGTTGAGCCAATAAAATACATGTGCAGAAAGCAGTAACAACTAACATTTGGGGGATACAGCTCTAGATGAGCTACAACAGGTCATTCAACCTCTTAGTCTGAGCACACACACACGCAAATAAAATAAGCTAAATCAGAAAGAAAAAAAATGCTCCACAATCATGGCTCTTTGGAAATCCAGTTTTGTTTAAATTTGGGGGCAGGAGGGGGGGAAGATGAAGAGAGAGCGTGAGAGAATGCTTCTGCCTAGGTCGCTAGCAGTGACCGATTTTAAAAAGTTTAGTAAAAAAAAATTGTGTGTCCAGTTCTCATCCCTTGTATTATTATTCCATTTATGCTTTAGTCCTAGCTTATTTGTTTTTAACAGCTGCATGGTTGATTTTATCAGTGCTTTTTTAAAGTAAAACTAGCAAAAACTGATGTCGTTTTTTAAAAATTCACTTCGCCGCTCTTTGTCCCTGAATTTGGTGGGTGTTTTCCCTGAAAGGCAAAAGTTGGGGTAGGCACCTCTGCATTTGACGCCAATGTTCAAGTAGCTGTGAATTTGAGAATTCCATGTTTCTCTCACTGAATTCCCTGTGAGGTTAGGTGTATATTCTGTTCCTCTGACATTCTCTTTCGGAAATATTATAGTTTCTTTATTGCGACTTTCATTTTTTTTTCACTCCTATCAACACTTTAAAACAAAACTGAGAGAGTTTTCCAAAAGTAGTCAGCTTTTGCAACCACTAAGACTGACTAGATAGTTTGATGGCTACTGATGACTTTTTTCAGAACATTATTCCTTTGAGTGATATGGAGTAGCTAAGCTGCAAATTGTAGAGCCAGTGTCCTTACCGCGATCTAAATTTACATTTAAAGGCTGATTTCTTTATCAAACACTTCTAAAAGGAGAATTTATTTACCAAACTCTGAACTATGTAAGAGACGGCCTTTTCCACATCGATTCCAGACCAGTCATTTAGCATGTGGCTGATGCAGCAAGCACAGTAGACAAACCTCATGTCATACTCACTGCCCTCCAACACCGAAACAAAGCTGAGAAAAGCAAGAAAAAATTGATTATGTCATGAATTTTTTTTCACATCAATATCTATTACTCTAGTGTATAAAGCAATACTGAAATCAGTAAAAAGAAAAGTCAAGCTAAGTGTATGACCTTGCCAATGACAGATTAATAGAACGGCACATGTTACCAACAGGTCTTAGAATTATTATTGTAAAAAATAATTTAACATTGTCACTGTGAGAGTGCCATTTACAAATTTAATCTGATTTGATGAATACTTCAGCTGTTGGTCTTATAAGTTGAAGACGTACATACATGGGGATTCGTTTACCATAAGGTAAGAGCAGTTAGGAAAAATTATTCTATTTTTAGGAATATGAGCCTTTGCTCTATGAAGAAGGACGGTCTTGAAGATACTTATATGTCAGCAGTGTAAGTTCCATTTCCTCCAACGATTACACAAGGATTGTATATCCCCACTGATCAGTCGCCACCTTTGTCTCATGGTATGGTGATTTTGTTAAAGCTTTAAAAGACTTAAATTGCTCTGTTGTTTTTTGCCGTTAAACTTTTTGTTCAAATGTTATTATAACTTTTTTACCACAAGGAACCATATGCTGAATATAAAAGAATACAAGCTGTAAGATTTGTTACGAAGGTAAGTTATAGTAGATGGTTGGCAGTATAAAGCATATCTAGTGAGACCTTTTTAAGTCCATAATATAGTGGTTCAATGGTAGCTATCTAGTTCTTATCTTGGAAAAGGGATAAAAGATGAATATTGTGCATATTATCAAAAACTTACAAAATAAAAATGAGAAAACAACAAGAAATAAAAGAAGACAAAGAAAGTTGAATGTCCCTACTGAGTTTAAAATAATATGACTGATTTTGTTTGTAAACAAAGATACTCTGGGCTTTTTCTTTTGAAATTTAAGATGACAGAGATTTATAGAATGTGCTTTGCAACATCTAAATCCTGAAATAAATATCTTTCCGATAATAAAATCTGCTTTTTGATGTTTATAGCCAGGTCAATCATTTTATTTTGTTAACTGTTGGCAAAGACAGGCATACATTGTATTTTGATCGATGGGAATTCCAACACAGAAGTAGCATATCAGAACTTTTTACTTTGGAATATAAATATCTCATTTCTTTCGAATAATTAGTGATATGTTTTCCTTTATTGATCATTGCCCTTACATTTATCCTTGAAAAAAGCAATTATTTGCAGTACACGAAAATCTATATCTGGTGTCCTGACCATGATCAATTTATAAATGAGTCTCACATTCTCTAATGTTTTATGTTTTTTTGAAGCAAACCTGGTCCAACAATTTCAAGAGCAAAAGAGCAGATTCAAACACAAAAAGTTTCTACCATATGGAGACTCTGTTAGTTTCAGACTTTACTGTGAATTTTTTCCCATATTACAGTCAAGTCCAGTTATTTTAAAGTCACTGGGATAAAAAAAGGACTTCAAATTATCCGAAATTCGAATTATCAGGATACATAGAATAAGAGAGTAAAGAAAAAAAAAAAAACGTGGATGACAGATGAGGAATGTCATACAAGTGTGTGCAAAATGGTACGATGATAGGTCACCTGGTCCCTGGACCTAACGCCTTTTCTTCTCTTAGCCTAATTGCAGACTCTTGCTTGTACACACATACAAACATCAGCATGGAGTAAAGCACTACTTTGTTTGACAAGCCAGGAAAAGTGCTTTCAGAAACAAAAAATCATGCCAAAATAGCTTCGAATTAACTGTATCCTTTTTTAAGAATTCAAACTAACCCATATAGTAAAATTAAACAACTTCAAAATATCCAAGAGTTCGAATTATTTGGACTCGACTCTATTGTGCAACCTGAGCTTGAGGCCTATATTGATTAGAGCTGCTTTAAGGGCGATATTAAAAATGTAGATCAAGATCAAGATGCTCTTAAATGTCGAGACCAAAAAAGAATTTTATCTCATGGACTAAAAAATACTGAGAAAATATGGTGAAAGACAGCTTGATGGTAAAAGATTCATACTTTTGCCAGAGAAGTAAAAATATTTAAATAATTGAAAAGGTAATGATCCAAATATGTCAATTCTTTATAAATACAAAATTGGGCTATCATTAATAGTCTAAATATGTATCACACAAAAATCTCTATGTCTCCTAATTTTTTGCCTCTAAAGAGTTCTCATCTCTGAAAGCTTAAAACGCTGATTACAAGCCTACAAAATATTGATCTCTATGATTAGAAAAAAAAAAAAGAAAACCTCAACAAGCTATAAATCTGTGGAATTTAATAGATGAAAGAATTTCCTCCTCCTTTATCTGCAAAGACAACTCAACAAGAAAGGAAATCAAGTTAAACAAGAAATGGTAAAAATAGGCCGCTTCCTTGATTCTATCAATGCTTTAATCACTCTATAATCCCTCCCACAAAAAAACATTGCAATTTGTCGATTTTTTAAAAATCAATAGAAGAACACATTTATTCATGTGGGAGAGACCAGTGAAGTTATTCAACCATACCAACAGAAAAAACGGACTGAAAAAGATCATACTCTGTGAAAAAATTGAAAGGAAAAGAAGCAAAGAAAGACAAAGAATATTATATGCAGGCGGTCTGAATGCCTTTGCAACCAGGAATCAGATGCCCAACAACAGGTTTATGCAACTGGCTGATGACAGGATGGAATGGAGGATGCCTGTAACAGGTCTGACACAAGTATACCTAGAATTTGCCTTTTTCTCTATCAGAACAGCAATTACAAACAGGTACTGTACTTCAATTAGTTACAATATCTTTCTTTGCCCCAGGTAATCACATAAAATGTAGGTAAAAAGAAATAGATTGTCATTGCTTATAACAAAATTCCTAAAAATATGAATAGCCTGTCCCATTCTCCGGAAGTACCTTCCATCAGCTTGCTGTAAACTCTTGACTCCCTGGATCACAGCTTTCTTGTGCACCCGTGACAGATCGTCTCCCAGAATGAGAAGCGAAGCTAGAGATGTGTAGGTCATGGCAATGTTACTGCTGTCTTGTGGAATTTGTTGCTTTTGGGCCTGGAGAGCAAGCCATGAGGAAACATCTTAAAACTAAATTTAAAATACAATTTATTTCTTCCTGCTATTTTGATCCATAATTAAATTTATGCAATAATATAAGTATGCTATGATAAGTTTTCCTTTTGTTTCAAATTAAAGAAAAGTAAAAAAAAGCATCTCCATATAGTTTTTTTAAAATAAATTCATAGATTATTTGGATGGAAAATTCAATTGCTTAGCTGTCTTTTATTTTTTTATTTTGATGTCAACCAATCAATTAATCAGGTGCACTGCTCTTTAGCGTAGGCTATCATGACCTTTCACACATCTCTATCCCTTGTGGCTTTTAGTGCATGTGTAACTCATCTTATATGAAGCCAGTTTGATCATCCATCCAACATTTCTTCTCGGTTTTCCCCTGCTGAGTTTTGCTTTGATCATTCTAGTTGTCACAAGATGTTTTCGTTTCTCTCCTCTCATTATATGGCCAAAAAAGGTTGCCTGTTGTTTATGCATTCTATTTATGAGTGATCATATTGTGTCAGCATCTTGTAACACTGATTTGTTCCATTTCTTTGCAATCCATGAGATTTGTAGCATTATCTGAAGGAAACACATTTCTGTTGCCTCCAGTTTCTTTTGTTCCTATTTTGAAATCATCCAGGCCTCACATCCATACATAAGAATGAGTTCAATATAGCACTCCACTTCCTTCTTCTTGTGTGAATTGAGATGTATTTCTTTGTTAGTACCAATTTCATTCTGAAACTCTTTTTTTGCTTGTGCTATTTTTTATGCAATTCCAGTGTTATTGTGCCTATAGCTTGATATTAAATTACCCAAGCATTTGAATTGATCCCTTTGCTTGAGTTTATTGCCGTTGATAAAGATTTTGATCTGTGTACACTCATTGTTTCAACTGACGACCATTACTTCTGTCTTTTTAATGTTTAATTCCAACCCTTTCTTTCTGGTTTCTTCTTCAATAATCTCTAATAATTGTTGCAAGCCTTCTTTATTTTCTGCCATTGTATTAGTTGTGTGATTACCTCATCATGTACTCTGTCAAAAGCCTTGGTATAGTCAATGAAGCACAATCACAGGTGATTTTGGTTCCAGTATTGGCTGTATTTCATACTTTTTGAGGCATTCTCTGATGAATCAAAAATTCTTTAGATTTCTAAACTATGTCACATTAGCTTTCTTTCCTGAGCTATTTTTGAATCATCTTTTTGGTTTAAAGGGATATCCAGGATTTCCATTGCCACTGACCAGAATTTGTCATGTAAAATGAAATTTTTTTAAGATATTGCCTGAAAATGTTTGCATGGATGGAGCATAACCTGTGATCTAATGTTTTATAGGATAAGCAAAGAAATAAGATCTACTAATTATGTAAAGCTTAAAAGAGGCCCAGTATGAAAGTTGCAAAGTAAAATAAATCACCTTCTGTGTGTCATAGGAATGTCCTAACATTGGGCAGCCCCTAAACCCACATTGATCAAGGTTTGTGCCTGCAAAAAGAATGTGAATAGAAAACTTGAAATAAATGACAAGTCAGATCAAGTTTCAAGATGTTAGTGATGTGTAAAACATCATCAAATTGAAAGATCAAGTGTACCTTTATGGGCATAAAGTATTATTACTGACAATGAGATATAAATAAAAGGCAAAAGAAAGAGACACATGTATACATGTCTTATTGCTCCAGCTTAGAGAGTTCTTATTTGGATTCTTTTAAAATAAGCCTTGAAAAGTACCTGATTCATTAGGTTGTATTTGAAGACTGTAAATCCAGTCAATGATGTTTTCCTTCTCATCTTCGATGTCACTCAATGAGCCAAGCAAATCAAGACCTGATATTGCAAAGTAAGCTACAGATATCCTAAAAGGAAATAAAAAAGAAAGCTCTCAATTCACTATTTTAACATTGGCTAAAAAACACATTGCATGCATGAATCACTCCATAAACAAAGAAAGAGCAGGATGGATAATTGTGGGAAAACTTTAACAGAATAGAATCTTCCTAGTCTCAACCTGTGATTATAAAATAGTCTTGAAATATTAGATTCCCACGACTGCAGGTTTGAGAAAGCATGATCTGCCTGTAGATTTTTGCAGTTTAGTCTATGGGTACCTACTAAATAACTTAGGAAGGTATTGCTGAATAACCTATTGGTGTTGACAATAACATTGATCATAGTTCAAAGAAATTGATTTTACTATTGGGAGTTTGTTTCTGGGTTTTTTTTTTAATTTTCATTCAAAGATCTTTCATTTTATCCATGACTTGCAGAGTTAGCTTAGTACTTTCCACCTGAATACAAATTGCTTATAGATACATATTTTTTCCTGGAAGGGGGTGGGGGGAGGCAGCAGGGCGGGAATTGCTCAACAGTCCTCATAAAAAGGGAAATTAATGACGGGACATTGTCTGTACCATAAAAAGCATTAGATGACAGAATTTTAACAGGTTGTTAGTAACAGTCAAAGGGCTGACTGCACAAGGAAATACTTGTCAAGTACATGTAATTCATTTGATATCAGTAACACAAGACTTTTTATCAAAGCATGAAAAAATAATGAACTTAACTCTTGTAAGGTGTAATTTTTGGAATAGAATAGTTTGGGAGAGTGAGCAGCTGCATACCAATTTTACCACTTTTGAAAAATCTGTAAGAAAAATTGTCATGAAATATCTGTGATTCAAATTTGTTACTACTGTATTTATAGCAGTTTCTATCATCAATTTTACTAACACTTTTAAAAATGATTTCAAATATTGAGATGTTACTTTATAATTTAAAAATAATTGCGACAAAATTTTTAACTGATATACGTCAATTACTGATAAGATGAAACGGTATTATTTCAAGATTAACATATCTAACTGAAGAAACAAAACAACAAAAAAACCTGTGCATAAAGAATAAATGGGAGTGAAAACAGAAAAATTATTTTATCTCTTGGGAATAAAGACAGGAAAATCATTTTATCTTTCATCATAGTTTGCAGCAAGCACAGAATACTGTATTAAAATATTAACAAGCTGAAGACCCTGTTCTTCAAACAGGACTCTGGTGTCAATTTGCTAAGGCTGGGTGCATGTTTGTATTTAAAGAGGCTTACAAATGGTCTTGATATTCTCATGTTCCACATATATGCCTTCACCTATCCATCTTTAACTAGAATCTAGATATCTTAGATAATTCTAATTCTAAACTCAAAATTTATATTCAGAACTTAATTTCTTTTTGGATAATATTCTATCTTTTCCCAAACCGTTTTTTAATTTTTTGGAAATGCTTATTAGAAAGCTGTGAATTTTCGCATTAAGTGCATAAAAGTGCACTGCATTGCAGGAATTCTTAGCCAGGCAGTTATTAAAACCTAAATCTAAACCTCAAGTCGATTGAGAAAGACTTCTGTTTTTAAACTAATAAAGAGTGACAAAATGGCGCCCGAAATTGCTAATTATAGGTTAGCCTGTGTTGATGAGACAAAACATTTTGGGAAATCAAGGAAAGCAGTTTGCATTGATTTTTTATGGTTTAGAACCTAGCCACACAAATGCTGTAGATGCCTGCAAAGTTTCAAATGTGTGGGTTGAAACATAATGGAGAAGTTCGCGAACAAATCCTCCCAAGTCCGCTTTTACATGTATGAATTAAAAAAAAGAAGAAGACAACATAGTGCATAACTCATCATAAACCAATGATAATTTTGAAATTTTGTTGTAAACACCTTGCTAAAGGGGTAATATAATTTGAAAGCATTCATGATCAGATAACAAAAGAAAAAGTATGGAAATTAAATTAAAAAAAAAAAGCTGGCATGTTCTTTTTGCCCTAGGATAAGATTAAACATTCATTATGGTTATAAAAATATCTCTTCAAACTAATTTTAAAAAGTTAATATCAGACAAGACTGAATGCAAAAAAACAGATGAAAGGAAAAATAAATCAAGTGTACATCCTTAATTTTCTCACCATTTTGCATGCTTCTTTTTTGGCTTCTTCATTTACTGAATTGAGTTCAGTTGTTGTCTCATTTTAATTAGCACAGAACATAGTAACAATACCATTACATACCAGCTCCCCCCACCAGACAAACTAGCTAGAAGTAAGATAGGGATATATCCAAGTCAGTCATCCACGAGTGCCCTCATGGAAGCTAACTAATAGTATTCCACCACTTTCAGATTCAACAAGCTGGATGCAGCACAAGTGTGCATTTGATTTGTCCTGCTTTGCAGAGAAATGGGTAAAAGGTAAAGAAAATTTATAGAATTATAATTGAGGATACCATTGAATTCATTGTCAATGCATTAAAGCATGATAAAGAAAAGCATTTTCACAAAAGCTGTGGTTTCCTTACCTGTGAGTGTCAAGTTGCTGTGAAGGTAATACATGAAGCACTCTCTTGAAAAATACTGCATGTTTTTTGTGATAAAATTCATCTCGATGTTTTGAATGTGTTGATGGGGTCCCCGTTTGATTGATCAATCCATATTGTCCGGCTTTGTCACGTTTCTTGAAAGCCATTTAACTCTGAAAATAGGGCCTAGATACCAGATCTAGTATTTAGTACTAGAGACTTTTTAGATTCAGATTTAGGAATGGAAATGAATCCAACCCTCTTGATGCTATCTGAATTTGAAAATCATAAGCAATCACCTAAAGGCCAATTTATAGTTATGGTATTGTAAATCTATAATCTACATTCCAGAAATTTTACTAACATATATCTAGCCTAGATCTTAATTGGGCTACAATAAGCTTATTTCTGATGAAATCCAATTTATGAAAGTGAATTTATCTGACAGCAATCCTTAGAAGGCTTTTAAGCAATATTTAGTGGACTTGCTGTTGATCATTATCTAAGTGTAATATTTTGACAAGATTTGATAAGTTTCTAGGTCTAGATCTAGGCCTTGATAAGACAGGTCTCCTTCTTATAACTAGTCTATATCTAACTTTGAGCAAGACTTCCTGAGTTATTTTTTTCCTTTTCACCTATCCAAGCGGGCTGTTGGATCTCATCTAGATCTAATTTAAATCTAGCAGGTCTAGTCTAAATCTCTTAGGTCTAGATATTCCTGACCCCAACTCTCTTCACTAAGTTTATGCATCTAGATGTGTAAAAACGGGAAACAACATATGGGTGAGTCTATACTGGATCATAGATTTACTTGACATCCGTACTCGCCATGAAGTGAGGCATTATAAACAAAAAATGAAATCAAAGGAGGTATGGCACTGTACCGGTGTCCATCATTCAGCAGAAAAAGTGCTCGTTGATTTTCGGCGATAATGTATTTAATTTTTTAGGTTTCAAATAAAATAATTGAAACAATTTTTTTCGTCATTGCCATGTAGACAATATGAAACTTTGATATTGTTTTTTTTCTCCAATAGGGTTATAGGCTATATATCTTCAAACTATATATACATATATATTGGCGACCCAAGAAATATTATGGCTGTTATTTGGACAGAAGTGAAAACAATAAGTTAACTACACAATTGCTACCAAACAAGGAATCTTAAAAGGGACATACAGCTAGTAGGAACTACTACTACTTCTTCTTCTTCTTCTTCTTCTTCTTCTTCTTCTTCTTCTTCTTCTTCTTCTTCTTCTTCTTCTTCTTCTTCTTCTTCTTCTTCTTCTCCTCCTCCTCCTCCTCCTCCTCCTCCTCCTCCTCCTCCTCCTCCTCCTCCTCCTCTTCTTCTTCTTCTTCTTCTTCTTCTTCTTCTTCTTCTTCTTCTTCTTCTTCTTCTTCTTCTTCTTCTTCTTCTTCTTCTTCTTCTTCTTCTTCTTCTTCTTCTTCTTCTTCTTCTTCTTCTTCTTCTTCTTCTTCTTCTTCTTCTTCTTCTTCTTCTTCTTCTTCTTCTTCTTCTTCTTCTTCTTCTTCTTCTTCTTCTTCTTCTTCTTCTTCTTCTTCTTCTTCTTCTTCTTCTTCTTCTTCTTCTTCTTCTTCTTCTTCTTCTTCTTCTTCTTCTTCTTCTTCTTCTTCTTCTTCTTATTCTTATTATTATTATTATTATTATTATTATTATTATTATTATTATTATTATTATTATTATTATTATTATTATTATTATTATTCTGCGTTCAATCTTTTTTTTGGCTGTGCTAAATCTATAGTCCGGTCAGGTCAACGAAATTGGTCGTTTTCAGTAGGTCGTCGCCAGACCCGTAGAGATTCTCGCTGACTGGAGCTTCAGAAGGCCAACCTTGAAGTCTGGCTTCCTCAAAGTGGGAGCGGGTTTGGAGGATGTGGACAGGGGTTTGTTCTGACGCTCCACCCTGGCATTGCGCATATTCTGCCATTCCCATCTTCTTCAGATGTTTGTTGAGGTCACAGTGGCCTGTCATTAAGGCGCAACAGTGTTGTTTGACCTTTTCTGTCTAGCATGTGAATGGTGCCATTCTTGAAGGTGTATCCTTCATTTTCTTTTTGCCATTCTTGTGTGGCCTTGTTCTTAAAAAGAGTTATAGCTCCTTCATATGAGATAGTAGATGGTGGTTGGGTAGCTTACTTCCTTCTTTTGCTAACTGGTCAGCAGTTTCGTTTCCCGTTATTCCTGAACATGATTGCATCCATCGGAGAACTATTTTCCTTTTCTTGGACAGCTTGTTATGTTGCTTGCACAAGTTGTTGATGTGTTCTCTATGGGATTTGACTCCAGAGTCTGAAGGGCTGACAGAGAATCAGAAAGTATCACTGCTCTGTGCTGTTGCTGGGCATCTATCTCAAGGTGTTCATCTGCCAAAAGCAATGCTTCCATTTTTCTGTTCTGAAGTTCGTGCTTTGTACTCCAACAGGCCTTGCCTTTGAGAAAGCTGCTCCGGATGGTTGTATGTCTATCATTCCGCTTCCTGCATTTTTACTGCCCTCTCAGCTGGTCCATCAGTATAGATATGGATCCATGAACATTTTGGGTATTTGTGGTCTAAAGTTTCTAAGGTCAGTGCTTTCAGCATATGAGGGGGGTGGTCAGCCTTAGAGTGGATGCCAGAAACTTTTGTTGACTCTTCAAACCTCTGATTAGGCCAAATCTGAGGACGCAATTGTTCTATATGTGGTAGTTGTGAGGTTGTGTCTTCTTTCTTTTCTAGCTTTTTTACTTTGTGTTTGAGCGATTTTCTCTGAAGCCTGATTTTAATGGGTTGGTTTAGTTTCTGGTGAAGGGGATGAAAGAGTAGTCTTTTTGCCTTTTTTTGCTTGGCATTGTATCTTAAAATTTCTTCTTGTTTCAAAAGGCTGAATGTTCGCTATTTTCTCCATTTGCCAGACGGGTGTGCTTTTTATTGCACCATAAATGATCCTCAGGCCCATATTCTGCACTTTGTCTATTCTGGTTTTGTTTGCCTTTCATGCTGCGAACCATGATGAAGAACCATATTCTGCCATAGGTCTAACATTGCCTGTGTACACTTACGTAGAATTTTCAAATTGGCTCCTCACTTTGTTCCAGCTAGTTTCTTCATGAGGGAGAGTCTTCTCATGCTTTTGTTCTTCACTGTCTCCAGATGAGGTTTCCATGTATGTCTCGGAACGAGGGTGACTGCCAAGAAGGTTGGCTTCTCTGAAATTTTTAATTTTCTCCCCATCCAGCTGAAGGCGGACTGTTTCTTTTTCGTTTGAGAGTAAGAATAAGGTCGCCACTGCCTTGGATCTGTTGAGAGTCAGAGCCCACTTGTCAGCCCACTTGCTAAGGTGTTGACGATAGCCCTTCTGTGTAAAGAGGAGTAATTCTTGACTTTTTAAGAACCACACCAATCTGTTGACTTGCCAAGGCAGCTGAGCAGGCTGATGGGCCTGTAGTTATCTGTCTTCTTCTTGTCTTTGCCTTTCTTGGGGATAGGCCTTATGACAGCTTCTTTCCATCTAGAAGGTACATGGACAAGGTGCCAGGTTTGGTTGAAGGTTGCCAGAAGTGTTCTCTTTGCTGCAGGTCCAAAGTGTCGCAGCATATCATTTGTGATGCCATATGGTTCAGGCGCCTTTTTGGGTTTTATGCTTAACAAAGCCAGGTCGAGTTCTTTCATCTTTAACCTATCCAACGTACAAGGGTGGGGTGGCACATCGATATTCTGTAGTTCTTTTGATTCGCGCTGAATGTAATGGATTCTGCTCCTTGAAATTTCAACTTCACTTACATTCTTGTAAGCGTTGGCAAGAACGTTGCATGCAGCCTTTCCTGCGGCTGGTCCAGATTCTGTGAGGATATTGTCATCATTGAGAGCCTTTATAAGCTACCACAGTTTTTTTTAGTATCTTTCTCCATGTTTAGACTTGAAGTCTCTTCAAACCAATTTCTTTGACTTTGAGACTGCTTGTCCATCTCATACAGTTTTTTGGCTTTTTTGTGAACCTGTCTATTGAAGTCTGTTGGCTGCTTTTCTAGAGCATCTCTGGCAGTATCTAGTTGCTTGCGTAGGTCTTCCAGTCTCTGATTCCAGTATGGCTTGAAGCCCTTCCTTCTGCCTCTCGGTATAGACAGCTTTGCTGCTTGTATGATGTTTTTTTTTTTTGTAAATGTTGAGATGTTGCTGTATATGCTGTTATGGTGACTGAATAAATTCTTGGTGAGACCATCGGTTATTTCCTGAAATTTCTCCCAATCTACCTTTTTGTAGTTCCATGTTGGTGGCAATCTGTGTGGGTTAAGTTTGATATCTCTTTTAGACATTGAGGATCACTGGTCTATGGTCACTCTTCCTAATTGAGAGCAGACTTCTCGTTGTGTGACCTTCTGAATATCGTCTATGGCTGCTGCCAGGTCTGGCATGCTTGTGGTTTTCCATGATCTTGAAAAGTATGTTGGTTCATCATAAGGAGTGTTGATAAGTATGAGCTTGTTGCTTGCCATTCAATCCTCTGCATCTTACCCATTTGCATCAAAGTTTTTATAGCCCCATGCGGGAGGAGTGGCTGTTGAAGTCTCCACATATCATCCAGCTCTCTGGCGTAGACTTGATGTCTTGCAAGTCTATCTGTTTGTTGGCTGGGCTGTAGACATTGTAGACACACAGGTCTTTCCCTCCGAGAATGAGTCTAACACTTACATATTCTGTATCACTGTCTTGGGATCTGGATATTTCTACATATGGTATTTTATTTCTGACAAGAGTGGCGACTCATCCTTTGTTTGGGTCGATCTTTTTTGTCATTCCTGTATACTTCATATCCTTTTTATGTGGAATCTGAAGGAACTGTTAAGATGCGTCTCCTGGAGGCAGCTGACGTTGATATTGTTTTTCTGAAGGAATTGTTAAAATTCCCATTTCTTTTGTCTCACTCCCTCTGCATTCCAGTGAGCTATATGAAGCAGGTGGCCAGTAGTCCTACTCTGCTCTCTCCTAGCCATGGCAAGAGAGTCAGAGCCACAGTCAGTAGCATAGGGTGGACCCCTTCGAGGCCCGTTGTCGGCGCCGTCCCATCCTGGCCACGACCCAACGGGACGACACCTAACGCAAGTTGCTCAGTCATGGATTGGTAGCACATCCGATTCAATCCCGCACCCTGAGGTTAATAATCTCCGATTTCGGCGGTTGAGACTTTTCCTCAGGGTGTCCTCCTTCCATAGAAAGGCTGTCGTCCAAAACTAGTGAGTCCTCTCCACCTAGGTTTTATGATGTTTTCCTTCACTAGTTAAGTGTCTTGTCACAGTCAATTGTTAGTGTCCGTTAGTAGTCTAGATCTATCTAGATTCTAAACCTGCCATTATTTCAGTCATCTCAATTGTGGGCTTTATCTTGGTTACAGTCTGTTGAGAATATCTATAAGCTGTGTACGTGTGTTTACTTTTACATGTACACTGTATAACCTAGCCTATGTCTACATAGCTGCCGGCTTTTAGTCTGTGAAAGCATCTCGTAGAACTTAGTCACTTTTTAAGCTGTACTCTTTTCATCCAGTGAAATCAGTTTCAATTTTAACATGATGGCTTTTTTTTTTCTCCAAGCTAAAACCCTTTGAGGCGAAAATCTAAAGCCTAAGCATTGCAAAACTACTCGCTTTATGAATAATGTCATTCTACGAGGGGCCTCTTTCTCATGGCTTCTCAAATGAAGGAAAATAAATAGAAAATTATATGAACCTTAATTAATCGTATCGTCGCTTGCCCCCCTTTACTTTTTCATGCACTGCCTTTCACAATATTCCTGATCAATCATCCACTTTTTTTTTTTTTTTTACTCTTTCTCTATGTATCCTGATAATTCGAAGTTCTATTTTTATCCCAATGACTTCGAAATAAGCGGACTCGACTGTGTACTTGTTTAGTCGTACATATATAATAGTAAATTGAGCACCCTAATAGTGCTGCATTATGTGAAAAAAAAAAAATAACAATCGAATTTTGTAACAGGGACGAAATTTAAAAAAGAGATCTGTAAGAGAAAATATGTATAAATGGTAGCTAACGTTGACATTTATGTATTTTTTCATTCTCTACAAATCTCTCTCTCTCTCTCTCTCTCTCTCTCTCTCTCTCTCTCCCCCTCCCTCCCCTCCTCCTCCTCTCTGTCTATCTATCCACCTATCTAACTATCTATCTATCTACCTCTCCCCTATCTGTGCAGCTTTTGTTCTTGCAATTTTCTCCCACCGAGTCATAATAGTGGTACAACAGTGCGTATCAGTTGTAGACCCTGATACTGTATCATAATTATGAAGATAGTGACAGTTCGTGCTTACAATGTGTCATATGTTGCAAATCAAAATGGTTACAGTTACAAAACATCATGACAAAATAGAATTATAATGTGGAAAATTAAAAGTCGTGTTAGAGGTATGGAAAAATCAATTTCTGGATGGTAAAAGATATTGTAATTCCTGATTCGATCGGGCGTTTCTAGGAATGCCTAAAAATATTAGACATTTCCTAGGAATGACTACTCTCAAAAAAACCAAAATGGCGGAGTGACTGAATGTAAAGTAAATGGCAGAGGATGCATATGGTAATTTGTTCATCCTTTTAATAAAAGAAAATTGAATATAAAAAAAAAAATGATTATTACATAAAAATGTCCATTAACACTTTGCAGTTGAGACTTTGGTGGCATTGATGATTACTTTGCCGAGCTTTGCTTTGAAGCATGTAGATCTGTTTGACATTTCTTTAATTCTAAACGTTGCATTTAATATAATCCTGGCTGCCACACTGAGAGCCAAATACAACCGCTTCTCTTAAACTGACATATGTGGTGCAATTAACATCACTCATTAGGACAAAATTTTCAGTGCAAAATTTAAATTCGTTCCTGCTGTCCTCCATGAGGTTCATTCCTTGTCGTGGTATGGAGGCTTGCGTGATGACCTTTGTGAGCTGTGCCACGAAGGGTCACCTATGCTGGATTGGTCACAAGATAAAGGCCAGACCAAACGTAGACCAGACAGACTGAAATACAGATAGGACTGTGACAGAAGGTGGTATGCATCACCTCGGTATGAAGAAGGGCCACCTGGGCAGTAACCCACTGAGCCAAAGCCGAGGTTTATGTATAGGGTCTGTCCATTTCAAGAGCACTCATGCCAACCTCTGCAGTGAGATCACCACTGACTAAAAAGTGATAACAGGCAGGTACAGATCTCTGCAGACTACACTGTCAAAATTACATCGGCAAGCAGGCTACATCGTATACACTGACAGTGACAACGTGCAGAGTTCAGTCATACTCATAGCACGTGGCACTAACACTCCCCACCCCCTCTTCTTCCAGTCTATGAAGCATTCACACCTGGTCCCTGGGCAAAACCACTTTCCCTTTCCTTCTCTTAGTCTTATTGTAAACTCTTGCCCATGAAGAACCGTAGGTGGGGGGAATACACACACATATACACACCAGAATCGCGTGCCCCATGGAACATAGCACTAATTTCTCCGTTTCAGAAGCCAAGAAATGTGCTTTTAGAGTCGAAGATGCCGTCAAGGTGGCTTCGAACTAACCAATATTTTTAATAAAGTGTAAAGAGAGAAATATTACTATTATTAGTTAAAATTAATCGACTTCGAAATATCCAAAAATGCGAACTATCCGAATTCGAATTATTTGGACTGTATTTTCATGACTCATAAAAAGAGTGAAAAAAGCGAAAGAGAATATATATTATAGATAGATAGAGAGAGAGAGAGAGAGAGAGAGAGAGAGAGAGAGAGAGAGAGAGAGAGAGAGAGAGAGAGAGAGAGAGAGAGAGAGAGAGAGAGAGAGAGAGAGAGAGAGAGAGAGAGAGAGATTTGTAGAGAATGAAAGAATAGTCATAAATGTCAACGTAATTTACCATTTAAACGCTTTTTCACTCACTGACCTTTACATAGATCTCTTCAGTATATTGCGATTTTCTGCCTATTCCCGTTTTACAAAATTCAAATGTTTTCTTCACACGATGCAGTATTAAGGTACCGAATTTATTGTACATTATGCATTATACACAAGTATCCTGACTCATCAAACGAGTGGAAAAAGCGAGAGAGAAAAAATAATCAACAGAGAGAGAGAGAGAGAGAGAGAGAGAGAGAGAGAGAGAGAGAGAGAGAGAGAGAGAGAGAGAGAGAGAGAGAGAGAGAGAGAGAGAGAGAGAGAGAGAGAGAGATAGCAAAAGAGCCAAAGAGACGAGTAGAAGTAGAAACTAAAGAGCATAAGCGAGAAAACGAAGAGAAAGCAGGTCACTTTATATGCATGAATTACTGAGTTTGATTTCATCACTTCTGCACCACTAAGCACTGCGTTTGTATTGATAGATTGTGGAGTACAATTGGATTTATACAAAGACTGTTTCCCTATTGCTTTAACTTTACACCTACCTATTTGAAAGAGACAGCTTAAATCTCTTCTTAAATTCCTCTGCTTCATGCTTAGTATGTACCATTTTTTTTTCAAAAGGAACTTGATTTCTACCACTTTACTATACAATCACAAGCTTTAAGTACCCCACTATAAAATAATGAGGTCGTGCTCTGTGCCATCGCCATTTTTTGCAATTGTCTGAACCTCAGCTGCTGCTGGAACTTCATAATCCCCTTACTGAACACACACACCCCTCCCACATCCCATCTTGTGTGCTAAGGATATTTCTAAAGAGTGCAAGAGAATGTGGTTTGGACCTTGCCCTGACACTAAAATTTGACACAAAAAATTGTTTTGTGTTGAGGTGTCAACTAAAAACAAATAGGATTATGATCTGGAGGTACCAAGTATGTTTACATTGTACATGTATATCTTACTATTTAGTGGACGTAGTTGGTATGACTACAGTGCAAAAAACAGGTGAATGTAAGAGAAAAACTGCCACTACTTTCTTAATGATAGTATCTCATACTATTTTTTGACCAAGGAGCCTTCACTGAAAATATAAAGAAGAGATTCTTCTCATTTCAGTCCTGGAAGAAAGGTGAGTACTAGACACTGGGTAGGTATAATTATATTGCAGCAAAACAGTGATGAACAGGCACAAAGAACACTGAAAGAGTTGAGGCAGATCAAAAAATGACTCTGCAAATGGATATAACATGTGGGGATCAAGTCATTGCAGGTCTTAATTATTGATTTCAGACAAATTAATAATATATAATTGTGAATGATTTAGTTGCTAACAATAGTGAAGTACTAGAATTTCCTTAAAGGGAAAGGAATGCAACAAAGGCATGGTATCATGAGCTCAATTGAGGTTAAAATGAGAGGTTGCCTGGGCAATTGAGTGAAAAATCAGAGTCAGCAGTCAAATTTCTTTTGTAAATTTTTTTGAAAAGAATGAGTCCAATGTGTAAATTGCAAATCAAATCTATAAGGTACATAATTAGCAAATACTAAACAACACAAAAATGTCAGTCAACTCTATTAACATCTCTGGATTAAATTTCAGAAAAGCAATAAGGCCCATCAGAGAAGGTATAACACTCAGATGTGATAAACTCTTTAAAGGCAACTTTATCAATTATCATGTCACACTTCAAAGAAAAATAATTCAGATCTAATTATCAAAAAGAGGAGAGTATTTTGATTATTGAATTTTGTTTTGTTTAGAATATTCATTGTGTATTAAAATCTTCACTCAAACACACATACTAGGAAGAATAAAAAAGAGCAGACTGGTTTCCTATAAAAATTTGAAACGTGCCAGCCAATATAAAAACATACCAAATTACACACAATAAGAAACAAAACTGGAAATTGTTCTGTAGGATTCACCACAACCTAAGGAGTTGGTGGAAGAGGAGACATGGGAAGACTGACAATGCTAGACTGAGTATGTGGGGTTGTTACAAAACAACAAAAAAGCAAAGTTATACGATGGTCTTGCTTACACATATTTTCATTCACAGGGCCAAAACAAAACCTACATATTCATGTTTAACAAAAACAAATGTGGTGGTATATTTTCCCACTACACACTGATACTAATAGCACTAGATATTTCATAACATGTAGCCTTTCCTCACAAGACAAAAGCTATAAGGATACTATGGTTGCAATAATTGTTGCTAATTTGAATATATGAGCTTCAAATAAGCTGCTCCACATAATTAAATGGAAAAATTGACAGAAAATGACCTGAAGACCTTAATATCCTTTTAGTTTAATCTAATGAACCAAGGTACATTTCAACAACAGATTTTACTCCTCTTTATCTTATATTTTAAAATAATGTCATTTTTTTCAAAATCTCAGAATGTCATTCGATAATTTGAAGTCGCCCATTGAAGGCAAATCATCCAAGTGCAACATAGTGTCAATGTGGCAGATTTTTTTATCCTAGAGAAATGTCTAAGCATTTGGGTATTTATATACCTGCACATTATGGTCCCCTTTTTCTCTCTCCATTACAATATCTCATTTTTACTTTTAAAGTGTCTCCTGATAGAAATTTGGCTATTTTGAGATGATTTGTTTTTCGCAATCACATCAAATTAAGTGACCTGCCCTGCATTTAGGATCAATATATCAGAGCTGTGGATTATTGCCTTTCATGCTTCAGAATGTTGTGGTATGTTAAAAAAATGCCAATCAATCACATGCTGTAGAAGTAGATGTATATATGTAGAAAAAAAATGATTCATAACAAATTATACAAATAATCATGATAGGAATTCCCCCTCATAACTATCACTGTTGCCAGTTGCCAATAAGACGACCCAAATTATAAAATGTTTTAAGATAAACTGCATGAGTACGAAAAATCAAAATCAGCAAAAAAAATTTCAGCTCACATGTAAATTTTTTTACAGAAAAAAAAAACATTGCAATTTTCAAAACAAATCAAACCATTGCCATCTTTATGCGAATTTGAAGAAAAACTATATCAACAAAGAAACAATTTAATATGGTCCCATTTTGATTCCCTTTGGCTATAACATACCCAAATTCTCTTAGGCACATTGTTTTTACAGATTTCACAAGTGCCGTTGGCCATCTTTTGATGAAGTCATCATCCCAGAGAGAGGGAGGGTGTTTTGGCACAGCCCTTTTCATTAAACATTGTTCATGATCTGCTGCTGCTTAAAAATCATAAATTAATCATAAAAATCACAGCAAAATTCAATCTTATTTGAAATAAATTATGTTGTATGACCTGCAATTAAAAAAAAAAAAATTAGGCACTGAAAAGAAGTGATTTATGGTGGAAAACATTGTGGTCAGCCTCTTTCTTTACTTCAGGTCTATGGTTTTCTCCACTTGTTTTAGCACTGTTGATCATTTCTATAACACTTTTTTTTTTCATTCATTTGCTTCAAACAAAGCAAAAATTTATTTTCAATATAAATGCTAATGAAATTTAAAAAAAAAACAACAAAAGAAAACGAAAAAAACAAAACAAAACATATGAAGTTCTGTGGCAAATACTGATGATAAAATGTAGCATTTATTTCTTTTTTTTTTTTTTCAGTTACAAATGTAAAAAGGGAAAAAAGAAACACACCTACAAACACAAAAAACAAAAAGTTTTGATTTTGCAGAAAGAGACAAATGGACAGATATTTGGATAGATGAAAGTAATGTAGGCAGACAAAGGCTATGTACATTCCACTCCGTAAGATGTGAAACAGATTACAACATCTAGACTACTTGACAAACTTTGAATCTTTGAATCATGCAGAAGTAAAGCAAGTACACTTTTTGTCATTCATATACATTTTGAAACATTTGAAAATGATGAGTTTTGCAACTTTCAGAATTGGCAGTGTAAGTAATAATTTTTATCATTGCTGTTCATTCTAGCCTTAAAATTGATAGGCAAAAATAATTATATGCATGCAATAGGAATTAAAACAAAAATGTTTTCTGTGAGTGTGAGATGCCAAATGCGTAATAAACAATTATGAAAGAAAAATGCTTTGGGAATGGGGGGAAAAATGAACACATCTGGTAATTTACCTATGTGTCAATGTAAATATTAACTACAAGTGCATAATTCATAGAAAATAATTATCCTTTATAAAATTTATATTTTACAAAGTATACTATCATTTAAATGTGTGAAATTGCAGTCCAAAAATATAAATATTCAAAGGAAGAGGAATTTTCATGATGGAAGAGTAAAGTTAAGGCACCAAAAAACTCAAACAAGCATGTATCTCCGTTATGAATATAAAGCTAATTCTTGCTTATTGCTTAAGGGCATTAGAACAATCAACAATTTTTTTTTGCTTTATAAATGCCAAGCGAAAGGGCTTTATGAAGTAACCATTTGATGTCGCCCGATAAGATTATAGTAATATAAATGATAAATCAGCCGTTGTCAGCCTACATTTCAATACAAATCAGTATTATGAAGTCAGTTGCAAGGCAAATATGAACAAGCCAAAAGCTGCCTGCTTCTGTGTCAGTCCTGTTCCTGCACAGGATCATCAATCTGCTTAGGAGATAACGAGGCAGAGTTCATCTGCTTCTGGGTCACTTTAAATCCTACACAGTGTCATCAAGTCGTTTCTGAGAGTGAGATGATTTGTTTGGACTGCGCACCCTCAGGCTCAGATTCTTCCTGGGTATCATGTCTGCAGCATCAAAATTTTCCTTTGCCTTCTCCATATCTTGAGCTGTCTTGTGTACTGAAAATTAAAATAAAATGTATTCAATACGATAGTTAAGCAGAAACTTTCTAAGATATCTGCTGAATTAATCCAAATGAGGATTATTACATTCAAAGTACCAGGTGACTCTTGTAAGAAAGAAATTGGATTTGCCAGGATAAAATATCTTTTCATATAAGATAAAAGACAGGTATGGATATGTTTTTATATGCAGTTGGCGCAGTTAAAGATTTTTAAAGACAAAAATGACTGCTCTTTACAACAATTCTACTGAGTGCTTGATTTTAAAAAAAAAACTTCTACAAGACTGGAGAAGACAGGCAACTTACAACAAAGTGGTGAGTTTCTTATTACAAATTGGAAATATACTATTGATTTCAGGTTAAATATTTATCTCATAGTCTGGTTTTTTTTTATAGCTGAAATTTTATCTTCACTTACAAAAAAAATGGCTTTTACTGTTGGGTGCATATATAGAAATGCACTGTCAGAATGAGTCTTGCTGATGTATTAAATAATGATGTAACTACAGACATTGGTACAAAAGTAATAAATACATGTACATATTTGTTAAGGGCACAAAATAAACAGCAATAAAATAAGTGCAATCCTAAATCCATAGAGGCAGTGAAATAAGATAAAAGTTTAGATGCAAAAACTCATAATAATGTTACAAAAAAGAGAAAAGCAACATGAGAAAAAATAAATATGTACATTAAAAAAATAAAACAAAAGGGAGATTTTGTAAAATACAGATACAGTTAATGTTCATAGAGCATTACATAAACAAACTTTTTTCAATATTGTCAAATACAGATTATAATTATTTTACCCCTATGAGAATCAATTAAATCTATGATTATGAAAACACTTTAGTGCTACATACATTTCTTTGAACTTTAAGCATTGATATAAACTAACATCCCCTGACTAGATGAATAAACTGAAATAGAGATACCAGGGAGGGTATTATCAATTAAGGAATTGAGTGAACTAGTTTTAAGAGGTCTATCATCATACCTACTCAGAGATGTGAAAGAGAGAAAAGAGAGAAACAAAGACAGTTACTACAGTGATGAATGTGTATTGAAAGCCACAGATTACAAGACCATAGATAATATTAATAAGAGACACAGCAACCACATCAGACAGTGTACTTGTTTTCATCACTCCTAAATAGAGAAATATACTACTGGCTTCTCTAGTGTAAGCACTTCACACAAACCAACCTATCAAACAAGTTGGACATTTTTGCTGCAATAGGTTTACGATGAAGCTGCTGGACGAAAATCTCATCTGGTTTTCCACCGTAAAGGTATGCAAAGAGAAATATGTTCACTTCAAGAAAATCCAGTTAAAAAAAAACTTGTACGAAACAATTCCTATATATATACATATACACAAATTAACTGCATCCTCTTCGCATAAAAAATTAACTGAAGACATATGAATGGAAGGGTAATACTGGATACACATGGTCCAAAAATTTCTGAATCACTCGGTGTTTCTCTTCTTACCTTTTACATTTGTAACTTTCAGCTAGTCATTTCAATGTGGTGCAAATTTTTAATTCATGTATAAATTAGAAGACAAATCTAAAGCCTGTCTTAAAATTAATTAAATTATACTTCTATCAATATCATATGCTGTGAATTTAATTACAATGCTGCTCATTTTAAAGGCTTTGAATCTGGCTTAACCACATTATAGGTTTATTTTTTATGAAGTAATTAAAAAAAAAAAAAAACCAGAAAGATAAAAACCATGCGATGTTTTGTTGTTGTCTTTTCCCAGAAAGATAAAGGCAAAATAATTTTAGTCCCCAAAAATGCAATGGGCTCACACTGTTTTGACAAAGAGACATGCTTCAAACTACCTTTCACAATTCCATTGAATAATTTGATACCTAAAATCACTTTAAAATATTGTACTGATATGAGGCACCCCACTATAGAGTGTTAAGTAGTAATTTATCTTCATTTTTGTTATGGTGTAGGGTATAGGTATAAAGGGAATTTTAATATAATTAGTGTTTTTACATTAATATTAACCTGAATACATAAAATGAAAAAAATAATTTTCCCTAAAAATTCTTAATAAAAATAAGATGCAATAAATATTCAAAATTAAATGAAACGATAGATAAAGAATTAAAATATTGGAAATGTATTTAAAACTGTAAAATGGATACAAAATACACACATTGTTTATAAAGAGATTGCTCCCAATTCTTGTGACGTTCATTAGAAGCTTGCAAACGTCCTTGCTGTTCTTTCACTGTGTGGTCTAGTATATCATGACGTGATCGCAATACTGTCAAGTCACGCTTTAGGTTTTCATTCTGCAAAGAAAATTAGACATTTGCAAAATTCTATGAAAAAAGAAAAAAAAATATTTTAAATCAAATCCTGTATAAATTTAGAACAGAAATTTTTGTCTAAATCTATCAAAAAATCAAGTGATTGTGCTGACTTGAACATAGTACAGTGCCCTCCACATAATTCGACATCTCATTAGACGACATTCCTTTAAACTGAACATAACTAAAAAGTCCCTAATAAATTCCTTTAATTTGTACTAATAAATTTTTCCGCAAATCAACATTTTGGTCCACCAATTTCTCCTAATTCAACTGAATTTCCACTATGTTTCCATATCTAAATCATCCAAAATGTCATTTAATTCTTAGCCTAGCCTCATGAGTTAGATATAAAGATCTGTCGTTTGTGGACCAATGCAACTTAATACAGGTTTGTGTGAGAAAAGAGAGAAAGAGAAAGAGAGAGAGAGAGAGAGAGAGAGAGAGAGAGAGAGAGAGAGAGAGAGAGAGAGAGAGAGAGAGAGAGAGAGAGAGAGAGAGACAGAGAGAGAGAGAGAGAGAGAGAGAGAGAGAGAGAGAGAGAGAGAGAGAGAGAGAGAGAGAGAGAGAGAGAGAGAGAGAGAGAGAGAGAGAAGGAGGGAGGGGGATGGGGCCTGGCACCGAGCCCAATACTAGCACTGCATTTGGGATTAGGGGAGGGGTGTGCAATGGTTCTGGATCTAGTTATAGGATGAGTTTTATTGGTATTAAAAGTGGAGCTAAACTGAGTCCTCTTTACGTCCCTATATTGTAGAGCTATAAGCAGATTTAAAAAGTCATTATTGAGATTTTAAAATTTATAGAGTTTAATATATCTTCTAATTCGATGCAATTTTATTGATCCCTTTAATGTCAATTTATCAGGTGTGCACTGAATTAAATGACAAAATATTTGTGAGCTGGTCCCAGCTTATTCTCTCATATAAATTTTAAATTCCTTGCTGTATCATAGTATCAATATGCTTTGGTGTCAGATACCATCTTCACAAAGCTCTACTCTGGTCTAGATCCATTGAAATCTATACACATGTTGTCCTCACCTGCTCAGCCAAGACAGGATCATAGAAATGTCCACGAGCATCAACAGGTGGCAGCTCTGTGATCCAAGCTGACGCAGCTAGCTTTACAGCCTCCTCCAAACACAGGCGCAAGTTTTTGCAACTCATAGATGTCTCCCTCAATGTACTGTAGTCCACACTCTACATAACAAAACAAAAGATTCTATCGAAATTAAAATACAGAAATCATATCCTTTACTTTTACCTACATTTTAGTTACTTTTGATACTTTACAAGGGTCTTAAGATTCATAAAACAACACTTTATTGACTATCTTTGCCTCTTCATTTTTTTTCAATTTTCTATAGGGATAATAAGAAAAAAGTTTTCAATAAGAGATCAAACATGTTTCATGTGTACTCTTATTTATTATTACAGTAGAAACATTATAATCTGATAAGGCAAATTTATTTATTAGGCATGGGAACATTTTGTATTCAAGATTTCAGTGTGATATACAATTTTGTTATCTCTTGAACCTTCAATATCATATACTTTAAAAATGTAAACGTTGTAAAAATGGTCATTTTGAATTGAATATTAAATTTTTTATGAGGATTGAAGAGTTCTTGAGTCTTTACCACAAATATCACAGCATGTTGCCTCATAAACAATTTTAAAAAATAAAAATAAATGAATGACATGTTTCAACATTCCTGGTATGGCATAAGCAAACTTTTTGGAAATGATTGAACAGCAGTTAGTTGCAGCATGCTTTTCTTTTGTTAACACTCAATTTGAAAAAATCATTCAGGTACTGGCTGCAGTGAGAAAGTTTTGGGAGTAACTGGCAGTGTATTTTAAAATTTAAAAAGAAAACAAGAGCACTGATAAAACAGTACAGGCCACATAACTCATTACACTTAATAAACATACGCTATGCATCATTTTCTTCCATGAAGGTGAAATTTTCATGCTAGTGACAGCTTATATGGCAATTATTGCCATGGAAATGTCATTTCATCTGAATCTCAAACAAAGGATCCATCAAATTTCACAGGCATCATCAAACTTGCAATCATTATGTTTAAGCTATGGATTAGTTTATTATTTGTATTAATTAAGCTCGATTGTTCATAAAAAAATAAGAAACTTTAATGAAAAAAGTCACAATTGTTTTTTAATACCCACTGAATGCACAGAAATAAATCAATGACTTTTTTTCCCTAAGATCCTAATCAATTTGAATGGTGTATTCATAGTCCTTTGATATTTTTACTCAGCTCTAACTTTTGAGTTGAAATTGTACTGTTATGAAAAATGGGACCCCAATGATAGATATAAACAAAATAAAATTACAAAACGCATCAGGAGAAAAAAATGATCTGAAAAAATTTTCAAACTATCCAAACATTTTAAAAACTGAAAAACCTCACCCCCAACATGCGTAATGAACCAGTCCTGTTCTTCAACATATTATATTATTCATGCATAATACTTAAGACTGACTTGATAATTAGCCCCTAAACAGAACATGGATTTCCTAACATTGCAAGGAAGATGCAAGGAAAGGTATGGGGTCGAAGAAAAAAAAAATTGGTAAAGTACATCAAGCAGGAAATGCAATGATCTACATTTTAAGTCCAGATTAAAAATTCTACATAAGCAAACATTTCATTTCATAAAATTTTAAAAATTCAATTTCGGGAACCCATGGTGTCACTATTTTGTGCTTACAAAGCTTGGCAGCATCTCCATTGAATGAAGAATCATTAGAATCAAGGCAGACTGACAACAATTATTGGTTTGCAATAGTTTCCGAAACTTCCATTTATCTGGTTATATTACTGTTTTCAGGACACAGTATTCTCCTTCAACTCTGTCATGTAGCTTCAAAAGAATATTTTATTTCCATGATGGACCTCATGACAAGCATTTTTCAGTATTTAAACAACAGCATCTTACATATCAGAAGGGTACATGAAATTCTAAATTTGTTAATTCAATTGAAAAGCTCTGATATTACCTTAATTCTCTGAAAATCCCAAAACAAACAAACAAGTGACATAAAAATATAAAAAAAAAAATTATTACTTAGAGCAGACTTGGCAACATATTTATAAAAGCATCTTAATCTTGAAAGGCAAAAAAAATTGAAGGCCTTGGAAAACACCTTTTTTTTTAATGAATCAATCTCAAATGATTATAATCTTGCTTGGAAATAGCTCTTAGTACTTGTTGTGCTCAATTATATGAAATAGGCCAAGAAACCCCATGATTGATATATGCAGAAGACCATATCAAATGCTATTATGCTGCTACCTATACCCATTAGATTGCAAAAGAATAAATTAGTTTAAGCATTACCCACACAAGGCTGTCTGCTAATAAATCAGTTTAACCCAACTAGGATCACTGATTACAAAAACATGTATCAACCTCCACCCAACTAATTTTTGCACCATTTAGGTTAAATAAAAAAATCTTGGGTTTTGTGTCAGTTTAAATTGAATGACATGTAAGATCTAGTTATAGAATGATTTGATGTAATTGTAGTGCAACCTCTCCTAGTTTCTATTTAGTTGCTTCTCCCTTCCCTGATTTTTATGAGTAGAAGCACTTTGGAATGTTTTGCATCCCTTCTTGCTTTTCTTTGTCCTTACTCCATATCAGTACCATTTTAGTTTAAATTTTAGATATATTCACATGAATGACACACTTCTATTGTTTCAAGAAAAATCCAGGCCATAACTTTATTGTCCTATGTAAAAATGGAAATAATGTTGTCCAAGAGATTGCATGATGTCCACAACATATATAGTTTAATTTAGATGTTGAGCTACCAGTTGCCTTTAAGCTGTGGGTATAGGCATAGTTATCAATCTGCAGGACTATATTTGCATATCATTTTTTAAGCGACTTTTAGCTGATATATAAATGTTGTATACTGTATTTTTATACAGAGGTGGTCAGATATTTGTAATCTTGAGAACTTTTGCTGCATGGCCTAGACTGCTGGCTCATATGTTTACAGCCTGGCCTAAACTTTTAGAAATTAAAGACGTATTTAGTGGAAAAAAAAAACTTGAGCAACTATTTAAAAATTATCATATCACTAGATTTAAGCAGCTCAAGTAGAATTTGCCTCACCTCAGACACAGCCATAGCTTTGTAGGCCCTGAGCCTATCATCAAGCCTGGCCTCCATATTGCTGAGGACTACAAGACTTTCACTGGACTCCTTACGCAGTTTCTCATGGCTCTCCACCTTTAGAACAGCAAACAGGCTGCTTATATCAGAGCCCACCATGCTCTGGGGTGGCATACCTGGAAGGCAGAGAAAGCTTTTACTATTTGCGCTATAAATTCTATCTGTTTGACACGCAAGCAGAAGGTATGAAAGATGGGGAAAGAAGAAGCCACTGTCTAACTGAATCTAGAAGTTAGAAAATCAATTTTAACAACACCAAATGTAAAATATTCAATTAATATTTCTGGATAAGTATCTTGAAAAAAGTTGAAATAAAGATAAGGCATTAATTATGCTTCAAGGGTGAGAACTAGAGAGCCTTTAAAATATATATTGGTCATGAATATTTTTTAAGTTTAAAAACATGATTTATAGCCTCTGTTTCTGATGAATATAGTAGGAAAACAAAGGAACAAAAAGTAAATGATTTCAAATGAGCCAAAGGATATCATCACCAAGTTTGGAGAAAACAGTGACTTGAACTCCTACATTTTGCAATACAACAAAAATATTTTCTCTCTTTCCATGCCTCATTTTCTAAAAAGAAAAAAAAAAGATGAATATTCTTGACGTGAAAAATTTGATCAGAGCTTAGCCACAGGCTTATTACAAGGATGAGAACTAGACACAGTTTTTTTAACGGAACTTTTGAATTGGTCAGTGCATCTCTCCTTTCCCCCCTTTTTTTTTATTGCAAACAAAGACATGTTCGTCTTACTGATTTAACTCATATTTTTTTTTCCTGCACTCAGAGTAAGAGGTTGAATGACTTGTAGCTATTCTACAGCTGTGTCCCCTAAATGTTTCTGCTTTCTACATTTCCCTGGCTCACTTGAGGCACCAAAAAGGTTGCTTATCTGCAGACATTTCAGCTGAATACGATCAATATTGATTAGGTCTAGAACTTCTCACTAGGCTCCACATGGCTGTGTCAAAAGGAAAATAAAAATCTAACACTTAGATCTAGATTCATAATTATTTGCTTTAGAATGAAAATTACTTACTATAGTCTCATACCATGCCTGGTTTTGAGAATAGATAGATCTAGGTGATCCCCAAGGATGAAAAAACAGCATACTTGTCAAAGAATTTACTTTTCACTTTTTTCTTTTTCTGTAAAATTTTATACCATGCGGAAAGGAAGTTCAACCTTACAGATAAAAGTTTCCATCAGGATTTACGAAAGATCAAATGACTGTTCAAAATATTCCCAAGAAACTTCATTTCGAACACAAATAAAATAAAAAAAGATAAATTATTTGAGGATCCTAAGGTTCAGTGTAAGAAACATGAGTGTACATTACTTTACTAATAATGTGCACTAATTGAAGTATAGTCAGTGACACAGCAAACAGCGAATGAAGAGTTATTTCAACCATACCTGGAAATATATCAGAATCTATATCAGTATAGTATCTGAGATGCCTTGGTGAGAGAGGAAAGTGTGAAGAAGGCCCTGGACTGTGGTTAGTGGACACAGGTCTAAGTGGGGAGGAGCAAGTGCTTGTACTGCGCCCAGTGTGAGAGCCCACTAATGAGCTTGTTGGCATATCTAGCTCACCCTCACTTGCGCTAGGACTTAAAGAGCCCAGACATAATTCTGAGTAATGAGAGGTGAGAATCAACAGCATTAGGGACAGGGTGCCACAGGACAGGAAGTGAAACAAAGAGAGAATTGTGCACACGATTAGTATTTACCTGTGACTCTTATTTAAAATAAATTGCCTTTGTTATCACATTTTGTAGTCTTTAAACAATAAGTTTGAAATAAAGTCAAATAAGTTTTATTGATCATAAAGGCTTTCTCTTAAAAATAGTGAATACTAAAATCTTTTTTTTTTCTGGTGGTACAATTATCCAATGCTATTTACATGGTCAACAATGTGCAAATTTAAATAGAAAATGTGCGAAAATGTAACACAGAGATGCTTTTTCTTGTTGCTGCCATCAATATAAAAAGCTTTCCTAAAAGTGAAAAAGATTGATAATAGAAACTAAACAATTGCCGCTAAATATCCAAAGTTGCCCTATGAGATAAATTAAAAAAAAAGGATACTGTGAAAAAGTATATAAAGTTAGTTAGACAGAAAGACAATGAAGTTACAAAGATGTGAAAAATTAACATTTCCAAACATTCTTTTACAAAACCTTGATCATCTTGGAAATGGTTTTTGTAGCTTAAAAATACTTGTCTGCCAAGAGATATGATATTAGACAAAATAAAACACATCTGGTTTAACAAGGCAGATCCAAAGTAAAAATATTATGCATATATGAAAATGCTAATTTTCATTTCCAGACACTCTTTTTAAGAAACCACAAAAACAAGCAAAAGAGAGCTGAAGGGTTAGTATTATTTTATGTAAATCAGTCTATACAACACTGATATATGCATACCTGGAGATCCTTCTCTGACCCCAACAGACAGGACAGTGTCTACATTGTCCTGACCGCTACTCGCACTGCTCCCAGTTCCTGAGGTTGTGGTTACAGTAGTAGTGGTAAGGCCAGTGCTAGATGTTGTCTTGCCCATTCCAAATGTCTCTACGCGGACTGTGGCAGAAAAAAAAAATATAGTCTTCACTTCATCCAAAAATTTGATGGTTACAAAAAATAAACTTTTACATGACCCATTAAATAAATGCTTCCCTTGTTAAATACAATGACTTTAAACAAGATAAATCATTACATTAGAATGAAAGTGTAAAAATAACTCATTAAATTTATAACTAATAAAAAAACAGAGGGATATGACACAGTGCTTCCAACAGTGGATAACCAAAACCGAGGATTTTTTGCGGATCGGGTCCAGGGCAGCGCCCTGGTAGGGGGTTGAGGGGGACAACGTCCCCCTCGAGCTGAAGGGTTTTCAAAAGATCGCGGCGCTGAAATTCCATTTCCAGGTACCTGAGCATCATTATCTGGACTGATCTGAAGTTATTGATAGTCATCAATTGACAAAAAGAAATTGGTTATGCATGAGAAGAAAGTCCATAGTTAAGCTTTGTACATACCTCAACATATCTTCGTCAGGGCATACGGTCCTCTCCCAGGTAGTAGTGGTGCTGTTGTCAGCTAAAGCCTCCTCTTCTTGGCTCCCTTTTGGTTGGAAGAAGAAGAAGGCTTCTGGCTCTTGTCTGCTGGTTTCCTCTTAAGAGCCATTCTCTGGTGCTTGGTGAAGGACAAGACAACATTTTTCTCTCTCACACGCCGAGCAGCAGCAGCAGTCTGGAGAGAAGCATGCGATCTGGACAGGGAGAGGGCACAAAATTCCACAGACAGTTGTGCCCTTTTCTGTTTCAGCTCTGACTTGTAGGATCCAGCTGAAGTGCGAATATTTTTGACAATGGCTGGATTGACTGGGGTGTGGAGGATGCTGGTCCGTGGAAAAAGTTTCACAGCAGAGGACTCTTTCGCCTTGATAAAATACTTCACTGTTTGGTACGAGCTGAGGACACTTACGTCTAAAGACCCAGCCTTACTGCCTAGGAGTGTCCTTCATCAAATTAAAGGCAGACTCTACTTGCGGTCCATGGAACGATGACAAGGCTGCCTTTGCCAGCTTCTGCAGACATGGATAGGATGTCCTGGCTTCCCACCACTCATCCACACGACCACCATTCAGCTCAGGAAGAGTCTCATCACAAGTGAACCCTAACAACTCCACATTGACATCCTCAATCTCCTTGTCAGTGAAAATGTGATGGAAAGTCTTGATTAATCCTTCCATACATTTCTTCATATGGTGGTGCTGTCGCAAGTCTCCATCCAGGGCACTGAGATTGCGTAGAGTCTCATTTGTCAATGGAAGTTTGTTAAGCAGAGTATGTCCAGCAGTGAGAAACGCTGTTTTCACTTGCGACAAAAACTCTTCCTTTTGCGAGCTTGAGAGTGACTCTCCCTCAAGTATCCTGTCCACGACTGGACCCTTGTACATGTCCTTGGCTTCGATAGCTTGCTCTTCCAGTCTATTTATGAGTCTTGAAAGCCCACTTGCTGACCGACCTGCTAGAGTTTCTGCCTTAATGAAGCAGCACAAAAATTTCTAACAAGTTTTTCTTGCTCCATATGCAGGGAGTGGATCAGTGGTTCTTTTCTTTGAAACTTAAGAACAAACTGTTTCAAGAGATTCAAAACGGTGATGTACAGGTGGAGGATAGCCAAAGTTTTACCCTGGTTTTCGAAGAGCCTGCTTACAATTCGTTCTTTTCTCGCTTTGCCATCATCTGTCATGCTCTTTACTCTCAACTTAGATATTATGCCTCTTGCTTGACGACGGGCCATCTTGGACTCCATTTTCTGGATGATGTTGTTGATCACCTCTGTATATGTAGAACGCAAATGCAGAGGACGGAATGCTGAATAAAACAGGGTGTACACCTCCAAAAGCCGTGCTGTCTCCAGAGCTTGGTCATAGGCAGAGAGCCATCTGTGCGAAACAAAACGTTGAGGAACTGTGAAGTTGACATTTCCCAGGCGGCACAGCTCCCTCATGAGTTCCTTGTATTCTGTGCAATACTTGAAATCTAGATGAAGATCTGTAAACAGCCTTTCAATCCACCATTCGAATGGCTTGCAAAATGTCTTGGCAACATTGTGAATGTGGTGGCATGAATCTCCATCTATATCAATCAGATGAGGAGCTTTTTCCTTTAAGAGGACCTCTACACCAGACTTGCACCCTCTCATCACATTACAGCTGTCAAGGAGGACTGATATGAGGTTGGACCAAGGCAAACTGAAATCCTCAATGACCTTCACGATGGCACCAAACACTGACTTTGAGGTGACGACAACCAACTCAACTGAGGCGAGATGATGCACAACAACCTTTCCTTCATCAGAATCAAAAAAACTTGCCATCATTGCAAGGACCTTCTTTCCATGACCACTAGTAGACTCATCAACATTAAGAGAAAATGGCACTGACTTTAACTTTGAAACAATTTCCTCTGTCATTGTCTTAGCCACACCATGTTTCAGTTTGTATGAAGCAGAAGTTTTTGAAATGCTCACCCCAGCAAGGGCAGCAGGATCCCGAGAACATTCCTTGGCAAGGTCCACTAAAACTGGAATTACCGACAGAGGGAGAGAATGTTCGCTCGCCACACTCAAAAAAAGGGCTTCTAAATTTGCTGTTCTATCGGCGAGGGGAATAAGTGGTTCTGCAGGCTTTGCTGTGTCATGATCGGGGGGTAGGACTGTTGATCCAGAGGCGACAACTTTCTTTTCTGTAGGAGCTATAGATGGCTTCTTCATACTGAAGATCGAAAAGAGACTAGATTTCCCTCCAGTTTCAGAATCCTTCGTCTTGTCTTTTTGGGCACCAGCGAATGTTCCACCAAGGCTATAATTAGTACATCTGACTCTGAGACGCTGAACATGTTTGTCTGTATTGCAATGAGCTACTAAATGCTTCTTTCCATTTCCACCATAGGCCACTTTGTCTTCACACCATTTACAAAACGCTACGCCTGCGACATCAATCTTCACCAAACACTCCCCCAAAGTGTAAGTTACTGGTCCAACTTTAGGAACGTCACGGCTCAACACCTCACCTGCCCATTTCCATGACCACTTGTTCTTTACTTTATTATCTATATCTTTCACAAGTGCCTTGTCACTTTCTTTTAAGAACTTCATCTTTCATCTACCGGTACTAGTACTAGAGTCTAGATCTATAGTCTACAGTTGTTACAGTTACACTTACAGTCTAGAATCCAGATCGAGATGTAACGTCACTTTCACTTTCACTTAGATCTAGATAGTTCCATTTAGAAATAGATCTGAGCCTGAGCCAAGAGTCCTGTTGTAGTGGTGTAGCCTACTTGTTGTGATAGATCTAGATCTATTCCTCCAGTCCTCCAGCCAACCAGATTCTAATTCTAAGTAGAAAGCTTGAACTTCGACTTCAACAAGAAAGAATAAAGAGCATCCAATCTCTAGATCTACTAGACCAAGATCTGGATAATCTAGAAGTTCTAGAATCTAATCTAGATTAGTCATTTCCGTCACCAGCGTCGATCGATAGTTTTAGTCACAGAGATATCAGCCCTCGTTGGCGTTAGATGAATCAGAATCTACGAACAGTCCATAAAAACTTGCAAAAATGCACGCCTCGATCTATCCAGATGAACAAATTCCTCCTGAAATCCACACTCAAGAATCTAGATCTAGGACGTCTTTTTCTAGATCTAAAGACTTTGAAAACAGTAAGGAAGATCCGATCGCACAAACACCTTGTGATTTTGATCTAAGCTTAGTACTGTGTAGGCTTGTCGTAGCTTCGGCTAGAGCGCACGTGAAGAAAAGTGATGAAAGAAAGACGGAAGCAGTGTTTGAACATGATGTCTATCCAGATTTTTCAAGATTGGATTTCTGCCAAGTCTAAAAAATACAACAACTGCCAAATCAAGGCCCAGTTGACAGGTGACTAAAAAAGGAAGCCAAAAGCAAATAATCCGCGATTATCAAATGCCCAATCTGGCTTATACGGGTTTCTGAAAAATCTCAACCAGAACAACGTTTCCGCAAGTAAACGAAATTTGCCGATGGGCCGATCGAGGACTGAGCCGGCCGAGCTTCAGTGGTGACGAAAAATCCGCAGATCGACGGGTGAAGATGGGGAAATTTTTTCCTCGAGTCGTGATCCGCGGGTTTCAGTCTGACATGCGGAAATCAGCGGAAATGGGCAAAACTGCGGAAATCCGCAGAAATGCGGAAGATTGGAAGCACTGATGACACTAATTTTTAACATATCTGGATGACGTGAGAATAGATTGATAAGAACTGATATCTAATGTTGGTGTTGACTATCATTATGGTTTAGTTGGGCACTTCTGAAACATATTGCAGATTACATTTAATCCATAGTGAGGCCCCTTCACTTGCAAAATACACTGACTTGAACAAAAATAAATGAGAGAAGAAAAAACTAATTTGTTACTTTTGTTACTTAAACTCCAAAATTTTTTTCGCTCCCATTATCTAATGCTTTTCTGTATATAATAAGATTCCATGGCACAGTGTTAGTTGCAGTCTTTTCTTTGAGCCCATACCAAAAAAGCTTTCTCCCTCTTTGCACTCACTATCTCTTTCAGTTTTAGATTGTGATGTATCAGTGCAATGAAAATATGACAGAGAAATTGGCTCTGGAAAGATACTGCCTTCAAGCATTGAGGCCAGTAATATTTATTGCGCTATCAAAGTGAATTTTCAGCGATTCTGACCAGAATCTTCATCTTCATCTTCTCAGTGAAGTCATTACATTGCATATATACAGGTTTACAACTGATTTTTGTTTACTCGAGACCTTGATAGAGGGAAGAGACCTGATCAAGAAGACAAGTTTTAGAGGACAAATTAAAACCAGCAATTGTTGGAATTGTTTTGAAACATCTTTACTGAATCTTTTTTTCCACCTTTTTTAAAGGCATCAGCCCATGTTAAGATCAAACAAAGAAAAGTAAAACATTACAAAACGTGTTGCATCGTAATAGCAACAGTAATTCTGTACTTGGATTATCTTTTCAGAATTTCAACAACTTATAGATTTAAATCAAGTATTACTTTATCCCCATAGACAAAAACAAACAAAGACACAAAAACAACTAGAATAATAATTGATAATATTGACTTCTGAGTCTGTCAGTGTGACTTAGGCCAGAGAAACAGAAAAACCATGCAATCTTTGAAAACCCACATTGCAGTGAATTACCAGCAGTCTTTCCCAACACTATGGAGTGAGGTATTATTAGAAGAGCAAAATAATGGAATTGGGCTCTCAAATTTATTTTCTTTATACATGTTCTCTTATGATTTATTGCCTTCACCTGTGGGTTGACTGAGTGGATTTTGCTCTAGACGAGACAGCAGCTCCTCAACCTGTCTCTGTGTGGCTATCAGCTCCTTTAACAACTGCTTCATTATATCATCCTTTTCTTCTTCTGTAATCAAGATTTTTTTAGAAAGAAGTGACACTGGTAGTTTTGCAAAAATTTTGATGGTTTACACACCTAACTGGGGCAAATGGCTTGTGTGTGACATCCTATACTTTTTAACATCAAACATGATTTTAGAATTTCACAGCCGAGAAAACTGCCATTTTATAATGGAAAAGAATTATCAATCAGTACAAATGGAAAATTTAAACATGGTTTTATAGACAATGAATGAAACTAATTTTTATAAAATTTCTACCTTCAGATAGAAAAGATGTTAAAGCCCGAATTCATATTTATTTTAACATAAAAATGGGTGACTTTTTACTACGTAGAAAAGTAACTTTACGTATCTAAAAGGCTTGATAAATACTTACGGCTAGAGGCTGTCAGGGAAACCTCAAAAAGGCGAAGTTGCTTTTTTTGAGAGTAGACCAACTCAGTTTTTTCTTTCAACATATTCTTTTGTCTGGCAAATATAAAGGCAGGCAGTAGTATACTATTTTCTCATCAAAAATTAATCTTTTTATGTAAGGGAAATTAAGCTTAAATCTAATGCAAATTGCAAATTCAACCCTGCAATACAAAAGCTGTATTTGTGAATTTGGTGACAGATTTTCATAATAAACTCCACCAAGTCATCCACAAAAACTGATTAAAAAATTTTTTTGCACATAAAAAAGTAAAATGAGTAAACAGATAATACTGAAATTTATCTCTTTTATTTCATCAACCTCTAAAATAAACAAAGAGCAAAGATATCACCATAAATGGAGAACTTGGAAGATGAGAAAAAGTCAGTGTTATTTCATGTTATTGCTACAAAAACCTGTTTCTGCTATTGCTAAATTGCAATTTCCGCCACTACCAGCATTGTTGCCTCTTTCACCACTACTGCTGCTGATGCTACTATCGCCTTTATCACTTTAAGTTAAAAAATGAAATAATACAAATGAAAAGTTTTCCCCAATACATTATATCTGAACATAAATTGCATCACCTTTTTTCTTTTTTTTTTCTCTTCAGGATGAATAAAATTCAAGGCCTTAGGTGTCATATTTTTTCAGTCATTAAGTTTCCCTCCTACAAAAAACTTTACATCTCTATGTAACTTCTAAAACATAGTAATATAGAAACGACCACTGCAAAATCTCTAATTCTTCTGATAAATTCATTTTTCTTTCCATCTTCATTATCTTATGATCCTCAAAAAGTGGGGGTAAAGGCAAAAAAAAATAAAGACAAGATGATCCAACACAAAAATGTACTTACTTCGAGAATGTTGTTTCCAGTTTCATATGTTGACTAATCAGATTTTTTAGCTGCTTGTCTCTCTTTCTTAGTTTCTCCTCTCTCTCCTTCAAATCTTGCAGAGTTTTTGCCTTCTCTTCTTGCATAATTTTCAGGCAGTCTTTGTTTCTCTCAAAGCTCTCTTGCAAATGGACAAGGGAATCCAGCTGGTGTTGAAGCTCAGACTCTCTGGAGATCTTGTGATCCAGTTGACCCTGGAGCTCATGCTCTCGAGATCTCTTGTGGTCAAGCTGTGATTCAAGTTTCTCTATCTTATTCTGCAATTCTGATATGGTTTTGACCTTTTCTCTCAACATGTCCAGCTCAGACTCTAATTCTTTTTTGTCCTTCAACTGGTTTTGCAGATCTTCTAGCTGACGTCTTACCTCGATCCGTTCATTGTCCAACTCCCGTTCATAGGTAGCCTTCATCTGAACTTTTTCCTCTGTCAGTCTGTGAACCTCAGACTCATAACCAGCTTTCTGAAAAGCATTCCGTGCCTCAAGATCCTCTCTCTTCCTCAGATCATATTTCAGCTCTTGAATTTCTGATTGCAACTGGGTTTTCATATTATCATGAGTCAAACGGCTTTCATGCATCTCTTTCTTAAGGTTGGACAAGATTTCTTCAAGTTTTTTATTTTGATTTTCTTTCTCTTTGGAATGCTGCTCTATAGCAGCTTTCTCATTTGCCATTTTCTGCAGGCTAAAGGCTTTTTCTTGCAATGATTTCTCCCTCTTCACAATGATCTCTTTGAGACATTTTGAATTCTCTTTACAATCATCCACTTCCTTTTTCAAAACCAGCCACTCTTTCTCCTTCTCCTCGAGTTCAGTCTCCATTCTGCGGCAGCCAGACTCGGCACTCTCTTTAGCCATCTCTAGCCTGAACATCATTTTCTCCATTTCCAAGAACTCCTTATCCCTCTTGACCAAATCATCATTCAGCTCAGACTTCTCGGAGAGGACTTTCTTGATTTCCTCCTCTTGCTTTTTCTCCATCTCGACCCCTTGCTGCAGCTGCAGCTTCAGCTCTTTCATTTGTTGCTCCCCGTCTTGGATTGTCACCGCTTGAGCCTCAAGCTGTTTACGGAGATCAGCAATGGTTTGCTCCAGTCGCTCCCCAACAAGAACCTTATCCCTGGCCAATCGGTGTTGCAACTGGGCACATTCTTGCAAGTGCCGCTCCTCCTTCTCTACAAGTTGCTGTTGCAGGTGGGCCAACATTGCCTCCTGTCGTGTAATACGTTGCTGGGTGTGTGACTGAAAGATCAGCAATTGCTCTGTGAATATAAGGAGTACATTGGTTTCAGTAATGCAGTTCTATTATTAAATTGAAGTGATAATAATTACACCTGAAATTAAAAATACCATGTCAAAACACTTTAATTTTCATTTCTAATAAGTTGTAGAAAAAATTAAGATCAGAATAATAGAAACACAAATCTGTCTTGTATAGTAACATCAAGTAAACCATAATGTAACCAGATAATAATAATTATCAACTGGTTGCACCTACCTGGATCTTTAGTAATGTCCAGTCTCTCCAATCTCTGTCGCAACTTTTTAATCTCTACTAAATGCTGTTTCAGTAGATCTTCATCTGATTTCAGATTCTCTTGTTCAGTACTAGCAGTGGTTGAGAAGGAAGGGGATACCTGGAAAAATGTATACAGTTCTTTTGATACAAGTATCGACCAGATATAGATATGTAAAGCACGTTTTAAATATAAACAGATACTCAACTCAACTTAAGATAAAAGCAGATACTCAGAACCAAGCCATTTTTCCAAATGTCTAAATGTATTCGTGAAAAGCCCTTCAACAGATTACTTAGGCTCCCTTTTGTTTTCTTCATCTTGTTCAACTGAAATCAAGACCTTGCATTAAATTTGAATCACAGAAGCTATTTACACAACCTAACCCAAAAAGATCAGAAGTATGAAGAACAAAAAAAATCTGGTCATGGTGTTTGGAAGCATTTTGATGAGGACTAAAAAAATCTTTCATCTGCAGAAAGCTAATCAAACTGTCTGTGACCTTGGTAAAGAACTCAAGAGTATTGAAGAGTATTTAGTGGACCATTAAAATCATAGCATTAATGCATTGGTCCTTTTATTTTTTTTTTCAGTACCAACAACAGGGAAGATGTTATTCATTTTTTCATGTGCCAAATGAAAGGCAATACTCTCATAAAGCCATTCAGTAAAATAGGGAAAAAAGTATACTGTTAGGTTATTGATATAATACTGAAAAGGATAAAACCGAAAAATTATTGAAGACGGATGCCAGTCTAACCTGAGTGCCCTGAGAGCGATAGATAGCTTCGTAAACATTGATCTCTTCTCTGAGGGTCAGGTTGACCCGCTCCAGGTGCTCCAATCTCCCTTGAAGGTGATCCACTGGGGGAGATGAGGGTTTAATGTTTTTTTTTTAAGTTTTCTATAATAGGCTTAAAAATCATTTTATCCCCATGTAACTGATTGGAAGTGGTTAAAAAAAGTGTCATCAAGTTAGGTGCCAGGCAACATTTTTACAATTTTGCTCTGATATTTAAACAAAAAACAAAAAAAAAATCAGCATTGCTCTATACTTCACCTGCAGGGTGTTGCCAAAATGCTTTTATTTAGTAAATCATCATTCAGTCTCCAACTTAACAGATTTTGCTGAAAAAAGCTTAATTGTATGTGATAAGGTAAAAAGTCTTCTTATACCCTTGAAAAAAACAAGTATTTATACTGACACCGCCAATAAAAGCACTAACAAATGTCACATTTTATACAAACTTTCTCGGTGATTTTCACTAACTCTTTCAAAGCTGCACATTTCTGTTTCCTTTGCACATTTAATAATTTTCATGTAAAGGAAATACAGTATTTTAGTTCACATAAATCTGCAGCTGGTCTAAAAAAAAATCATGGAAGATATTTTGCAATGTATCCACATTATACCAGCATGGAGTGTAAGGTTTAACGACAGAACATAACTTTGCAATTACTAGAATGTTGCAACAGAACACAATCCTTTTGAGATATTGCTGAATAAATGAGACATGAACTCCATTATCAAAGATGATGAAAATAAGTAGATTCCATTCCAAGAAATCAATAGCTGTGGGAGGAGCAATTTACCCACCATTATTGCTAGACACATCCTCATTTATGGTGGCTGCTAGGGAGTGGTCCATGTTTGTAATTTGGTGTAATCTGTTGAGGAGTGTCCCATCAAAGAGACTGGTATAAGTCACATCAGGGTACGCACTTACATCTATCAGACTCTCACTCATTTGATTATAGCTGGAATTCTGGTTTTTACACAGGGAAGATGATGGTGGAGATTTTGTGTCGCTTTCAAGTCCACCAAAGCTTGTCCTGTTTAGGGAAGATTCATCTTTAAATAGCTTTTGCGATTTATCTGGAAATTCATTTGTGTGGTCAATTTTTCTTGGTGGACTAGATCCAGTTTTGGTAGATCTAAAAGATGATGGGGGAACAGCAGGAACTTTAAAGTAGACTCCAGGTTCACTTATCTCCATGCTGCTCATTATTTGTGATCCACCAATTGAAGTCGATTGCATCTGGGAAAAAAATTGGAGTATTGTTCAATTAAGTGTTTATACATAACATCAAAGGACACACTTTTTGTGAGAGCTCATCACAACAAGAGTGACATATAAAACATAGTCTATTGCTGTGTGCCTATAGACCTAGAATAGACAGCACAAATGACCAAGCCTTTGTTTAACTCAGGAAAACAAAGACTGGAAACTAGCTTTCAGGTCACTGGATACAAAATGTATATACTTTTAAAACCTTTCACCAATGATTGGGTAAAAATTATTTGTAAAGGTTAAATATAACAGCAATTTTAGGGATTCAAAAACTCCCCAAGAGCATGGAAAGGATCTCTTTCCAAAAGCAACCTGATAGTCAATAAAGCTCTATCTAAAATTCTAGGGAATTTCTAACACACCTCATTAAATTTTAGAGTAGAAGCCCTCAAATACAACCCTTTCTTATGTGACTTCAACTTCAAAGATAATTGTGCGTGACTTCTTCTCAATGCAACTTTTTTTTTTTTCACTACTAACCAGGTCAAACTTTAGAGATTCCAATAAAAAAAATTTTTTCTTTTTTTCAGACCAAGCTCACAAATGATGCAAACATTGCGCAAATGATTCCTTTGATAACATATATCAAAACTGAATGTTCTTGCTGTTGGTAATCCACTACACATGTAAATAGAATAGAATGCAACTGGTCAGATACTCTCAATAGTTATATCCAATTCTTTATTTTCTTCTTCCATTTGTATTTCTATGTCAGAGCCTAATTTAACGCTGTGAAAAAGAGAAGAAATGAAATAAGGAAAATCTAAATAACATCAGAAAAAGAATATCCCTACTATTATTTCAGGCTAACTCTTACAATAAGTTCAATATCTTTTTTCCCCCTCTACTTTTTGGGTGTTTCTGTATACATATTATCAATGACAGATTCTTTTAACATTCACATCTTGAAACTTTCATTTAATTTTGTAAGACTTATCAAATCAAAATAATAGAAATCAAAAAGACAGTCTCTGTCTTAAAACTTGCTACTGGTGTGTAATGTTTTGGGTTTTTTTTTTTGCTTTAACTGTCATCTCAGAGGACATGTTTTTGATGTCAAGTGTGCGTGGGAAGCCATTTTTTAAAGAGAGGGGGCGCCTCCCATCTAGAGCCCAATTTGTCTAAGAGATGGCTTTTTAGGCAGAAACCACTGTAACCACTAGATTCATGAAACTGGTGCAAACCCAAAAAAATACCAGACAGTGTCCATCGAATCTCATAAAACATAGAAATTGTTAAAACTCACAGGATGCAGGCATGAAGCACTGCTTGAAGCACTTGTGTCGTAGGTCCTGACAGGTGAACATGAGGATGGAACAGTGGATGTTGGGCTCCTTGTGATGGCTGATGGGGGCGATGACTGGAAAACATCAGCATCAAATTTTGAAGGAGATGCAGAGCCAGCCCGACTGTTCTCCTTGCTGCTCATCTCTCTTCTGTTCTTCAAGGGTGACAAGAGGTAGGCCAATCTTCTACTTTGCTCTAAAACATGCCCACAAAAAAATATTACCAAGATTAGATTGGCATATCATACAAATATTTTAATACAGAGAGAAAGAGCGAAGTTACCAACGTTTTATCATACAAGATTTAAGCATAGAAACAAAAACCCATGTTACTTTAGCCATTCTTTCCCAGCAGAATCTTATGCATCTAGCCGTGTCAGGGCACTGAGGAACTGATTGGGTGATAATTAATCTTACTAATTTGGCATAGCTCACATCCTTGAATGAGAGTTATTATGGACTTCAGACATTTCTCTATTGCCGTTTGCATAATACGTGTCACTTTAATGAATCAATTTCTTTTTATACAGATTTTTAAAGAGTTTAAATTCAGGTTTGTTTAATAAGATAGAGCTCAAAGATAGATAATAGCCTTTCAATTTGATGAGAAACAGTTCAGTCTGCTAAAATTTAATATAATGCAAAATAATTTCACAGCCTTGAAAAATCCAGATTTTTAAAATAAAAGGTTACTCATAGACAAACGAAAAAAAGGGGTGGAAAAATTTTTTTTCCTATATAAGCTTGAGCTACTAAGAGAACAGATTGAACACTGATATTCCATTGATAAAAAGAGTGTGAACCTTCAACCACTGATGATATCCCTACCTGGGCTATTCAAACTGGCTATTAAAGCTTCTTTTTCCTTGGACGCATCAGCAAAGGAGCTGAGACACGACTCGCTGTTAGAACGATTGAGCACAGAAGGAGAAATACCAGCCGACTCTAAAGCAACCACAAATGCCTTGTTCTTCTTTGAGAGAAGCCTCACTGTATTCTCTGTAGCATGCAGCTTATTTTGCAAATTTTTTATCTGTCAATGATTAGAGGGAAAATAAAAATTGATTTCAGAATAACAGAGGATTGAGTTTAACTTGAGTCTACAGTCTAGATTTTATAATAAGCAGTGAGACATGATAGTAGTCTGTAAGGTTTTCATTTAATAGAATGAAGAGAATGGGAAGTGTTGATCAAGTGAACCTTTAAGCACATGTCATATTTCATTTTTATCTTACACTGTTGTTTGTTTTTTTAGCTTATACTGAATTGGAGATCGTAAATCTTACCATTATATTTGATTCATTCAACCTGCTCTGCAATGAGGTGGATATTTCTCGATCAACAGAAGCAGTCCTGCTTCTTACACTAGCTTTAGAGATATTTCCATTCTGATGAATTTGTTGACCTGCACTGCTTTCAGCCAGGTTTCCAATACAACCTGGATTGCGTAAATTATCCAATTGATCTTCTGAGGTTGTTGAATGGCAGCTGTTACTCGCATGAAGTCGAGGAATCTTACTTTTGGAAGCTGCTTTATTACTGGCAATCCCATGTCCATTAACCACAGATTGCTGTAAGTAATCAAGTAATTTATCACTCTAATTAAGATATAGAAGGGCTGGATCACACGTCTTTAACAATACATGCAGTTGAAGTGTAATGATAAGTTAAGAAGCAAAGTAGCAAAAACAGTCACAATTAGTAATATAAAACATCTCCTTATAGACTCTTGAATAATGAACACAGTAAAGGAACACATTTAATAGACAATAATTACTCTACCCTTAATACAGCTTGACTTAGGAGTATACTCTGATTACATTTTCTTTTTGTGCTCATTGTAATGATTATTGAATTCCGAAAGAAGAATTGTAAAAGATTAAAGGGCTTGTTGAGAAGACCTCTATAGCATTTAAATGCGAAAAGCATTTCCGCATATTCACCACTGCAGAATTTTGTGATCAAATCAAAATTGACAATGAATTCCCTTTATTTCCATTATCCATTATAGGAGAAAAAATGAGAAATGAAAAATGGGAAGTTATATTATACCCTTTTGGGCATAGCCCTGAGCTCCTCATGCAAGGCTTTGTTCTCTTTGACTGCATCCACCAGATCCACCTGTAGCTGGGCCACAAGGTCTCTCAATTCTACAGTAGACATAGTAGCAATGACCTGCTGCTGCTGTTCTGGTTGGTCACTCTGTGGCTGATGATCAATCCCTCTGACTTGATCTGTGTCAGATAAAACACAGGCCTTGTATCAGATTTTGCGATATGAAACTTGATGCAGTTCAAATTTTGTAACTAACAATCACAGTCCTGGCAAACAGTAATGATTAAATAAGTGAAGCCCATAAAAAGAAGTTTGGCTTCTTGTTGCTGTTTATTTCATTGTACACACTAGTAAAAGTCGCTGAGGAACAGCAAAGGCATTAAATAACTAAGTCTTGAAAATTTGCCAATTCTCCAAATTGAAAATAGCAAAAAGATAAAAAATATCAAATATCACAAGCCTTTAAAATATGAAACCATGAGATGTATGAATCATCACATGAACACTTATGAAAAAAAAAGCTATAAGTTCACATATTTTAGGCCTTGGGAAGATGAAGGCACATCACATTACAAATGCCTGAATTCTTTGTGATTTGATCATTTAGATGTCAGCAGATGGTGCAAATCTAAATAATCAACATTGTTCCCTCTTTCACCCCTCCCCCGATTAAAAAATTCAAATAAAAAACATCATGATATTCTCTTTGACATGAAATCTGTCAAGCAAATTTTGTTCTTACTTTAGATACTGTAATGCTCAAGTTCTTCAAAATTTGTTAACTCTCTAAATTTAACTTTCTCCCCTTTTCTATTGTATTTGACTTCTTTAACCCTATCCCTTTAAGGCTTTTAAACTGTAGCCGCCTACAAGGTGTCATAATGATAATGACCCTTATACTTCTATTGCATAAAAACATTTTGCTTTTCCTATCTCTATAGTGTGGATTATATTGACCCTATATTTCTTATTATTAGTTGTTATAATTGGACAAGAGGAGGCTACTAAGAAATCTCTGAGATAACTCAGCAATATGTGCAAGGGATGACATGAAAACAGGGGCTGGGAAAGTGAAAATCTATCTATTTTATATACGGGTCATAATGACTCATCATGTATATGTAGGTATAATAAAAATGAATGCCACACTGTCAAACACATAAAGCCTACAACTTTTAAAAATTTGTTTTAGTGTAGGTGGCATATCTAACAGCTCAACACAATAAGATTCATTTTTTTTTTCTTCTGAAAATAGCATTTGCAGACACCTCAGGTCAATATGACTCACATAGTAGGGATAGGGTTAACTGCATAAAGATAACAAATTTCATGAGGTAGTGAAAAAAATCTGAAGCTCAATTCATATGAGACTGGGAGAGACATTAAATGATAACATCTTCAGAATTTGCTTCCTTCCACCAAACACAGGTATATATTTAACTAGTCAATTTTGTAAATATTTCTGATGGATGGAAGGAAAGAAAGGGGAAGATTTTCTTTTGAAAGTGCTCAAAGATGTCTCTTTTATGGGTATCAAAAAATTCTTGAAGGCAGTGAAAACTCAATATAGCAAAAAGATTAAAATAAAAGAAACTACAAGTATGAAACCATCAAAAGTATGATTTGTTCGGTATATAATTGAGAGAAAAATCTCAATGTTGACAATTTTCAAGCCTTCTGTTATGAAGGCCTCTTGCCCTATCATGGTTTGATATTTCAGAACTTTGAAGATGGTACAAAATTACGAAATTTTTCTTTCCTTCTCTTTTAAATTTTGTTTTTAGCTTGAACATTCATATAAATATATTTCAAATGAAATTAAAACCCAAAAAAGCTCACAATATTATAACTACCTTTTCATCTTTAAAACTTTTAATGAGAAATATTTCCTTACCATGGACTCTGTACTGCTCAAGTTCATCCGCCCAGCTATTTCTGCGACTCCGCTGGTCCTCTCTTTCTTCAGATCTGTTATCCAACTCACTTTCTGCAGTCTTTTCTCTTCTGTTCCCGCCACCTAGACCTTTAAGCAAACTTTTCTCACTTTGAGAACCAAAAGTTTTTCCCTTCACCAGACCTGCTTTGCTATCTGGTGACACAAAGCTACGATGGTTGTTAAAATCAATTACGTCTCCGATAATCTTGCCAACATTCTGATCTAGAGCGCTGTCGATATCTTCTTGATGCCCGTTTGGACCATTTTTTGTGCAAGCATACTTCTCTCCAGATTTCGAGGCATCAGGAAAGCCTGAATGGTTGGATTCTTCTTCTCTTTGTGTGAGAGTTATAGGTGAGTGGGCACTGGATCTAGCACAGTTGGTATGAACTGTGGAAGACGAACTGGAAAGATTTGTTGAGCTCTCAGAAGTTTTCTGTTTAGGAGAATCGGAAGATCTGGCATATAATCTTGCACTGGAGGCGCGATCATGAGCCCTTATATCAAAATTATCTTCATCAAAAAGAGCACCTGGGTTGCAGTTGAAATAGTCTTCATTGTGCCAACTTCCTGCACTGAGAGGTTGAATGCCCTTAGCATCATCAGTCAGGCTTCTATGCCCAAGGTCATTGGAATTGTCTGCAAAATGTACATGGCTATTTCGTGCACGGTGTGCTGGGACTAGGTTGGGGTATTTGCCAGGTGATCTCAGTTGGTTGCTGGACCAGGGCCTGCTCTGTTGAGCTTGATCAGCAATGAGGGGGCTTTTTAACTTTGTATTGTCTTCCCTGAAACTGACATCCGCAGCTGATGCTCCCACTCGAGAGGTTTCTGTGGGAGCTGGAGAGGTCTGAACCCACTGGTCTGTGTGAGACAATGCTGTACCAGTCTGGAAGGATCTGTCTACCCGGCCTGGACTCGGCTCTGTTCCTACTGATTTTTCTGGAGAGCTTGGCGCAGGCTTCTGCTGTTGCCTGTCAGGGATCTCCACCACATGGCTTGAAGGTCCCAGGTTATAGCCCCCATCTTGGCAACTATTACTGTCTGGGCTGTCAGCTGCAGACATGGAGAGGATTTTTACTTTAAAAGTTATCATAAAGAGAATCTTATGGGATGTAAGCCATTGTAAATATTATCAAGTAAGAAAATTCTTGATACAAAAAAAAAAATATCCCCATCAATAAATCAGTGAAAACCTGTGCTTTGGTTATAGTCTAGTGAAACCAAAACATTTAGTCATTATTATTTCAAGCAGTAATATATATTCAGTCAAATATGCTCTTATCCCTTTACAATAATAAGTTACAAATGTTACATACAAATTTAAATAGAAATGAAGAACAGCTGAAGATGACAGAGAAGCACTAGTTTAATAGCATTTACATAAAGTGTTTTGGCCACCTTTTTACCTTGAGAGAACTTGAGAGGAAGCATCAGACATTAAGAATCCATATAGCATCTAATTTAAACGTGAGTTCAATAATTAAATATGGAAAACATAAGGAGATTTTTAAAAAATGAGAACATGGAATGACATGAAAGGAAGAAAATTAAGTATAAACATTAAAGAAGAGAAGAAGAGGGTACAGTCTTCACAGAAAAGAAGATTGACCATGGAGGAGTGAAGAAGAAAAGGTGGAGAACATGAATATCAGAAGAGTGAGCAAGAATATATTTTCTTACATTGTCTTCTGTCCCCTCTGAGTGAGTTGAGCAGAGCTTGGTGCAGCTGGCTGTTTTTCTCCACCCCTCCTTCCAGTTGTCTGTAGATTTTCTGGATTGATGAAATCTCAGATAACAGCAACTCTGCACTAGATGCAGTGTCCCTGAGAAATACAAACCAACATTAGATGTCACTTATTTTCAAGATCAATGGAAATCATAACTTTACCTCATGATTGAAAAATATCATCTTTTGATCTTCCTTTAAAGACCAAACATTGAAGTGAGTAATCTCAATAAATCATCCCTACTTTTTACTTTGTCTAGGCTCCCTCAGGACTATCACTCAATTCTGAGATAAACAACATTCCAAAGCTTTCGTATCAAAGTGTTTTTCTGAGCAATTGAAACTGATTGAATAATTAACCCTTTAGCGCTTTATTTGGCAACAATCCTAGCAAGATTACCAATTCCCTATCTGCTTTCGTAATATCATCTGTTTGACAGTGTCTCTCACAAAATGACATACACACACAAACGTTATCTACTAATGCTATCTAAACATTCGATACAACTATCCCGGCAGATAAGTTGTATTGATAAAGGCTATCATGATAAGTGGCTGAGATTTCAAACAAAATAAATTAAGAGGTAAAGCATTCGAGATTTACCAGTAATAATGTTGTCAGATATGTAGGATAGAGTTGATTCAAGGTTACAAGAGATAGAGAGGTTGACAGGTAGGCAGATAGATAGATAAATAAATTGATGGATAGATAGTGAGCTGGAGAGACAAAGTGAGATTTCGAGAGAGAGAGAGAGAGAGAGAGAGAGAGAGAGAGAGAGAGAGAGAGAGAGAGAGAGAGAGAGAGAGAGAGAGAGAGAGAGAGAGAGAGAGAGAGACCATGAATGAGGAGTGTGCTGTTTAGGCGACAAACAATGGTCAAACTAAGGTGACTAGGTAGAAATTCGGTTGATAGCAGTATATCGTTTGGTAAGCTTACGAGAGACAAAAGTTGGATTGAAAAGTCGACTGCCCCTAATCGCTCGTAACAGTAACTGTCTAAGTAATGCTAGCTTTGTATGAAAGAATAGAAGCTCAACTTCCGAAAATCGCTTGAACAGATCATTTCTTCAACAAAAACTATAGCAGATCTCTCTCAAAACACTTAATAATGTGAATAATCAATAGCATAACGACTGTGAAATATTAATACCTACATGGTGAGATCTCTTCAGTTAGGTCTAATAAAAAAAAGCTGAGATAATTTCCAATAAGTTTTGACATCAAGTATTGATCACAAATTAAAATATAACTTTTAACAGTATCGATGTTCCACTGTCCTTTTTCTCTAAAAAGTGTGTGCATGGTTTAGAGGAGTTTCCCTAAATGACCAAAAAAATACTCCAGTCAAGAAATCCGCCCGTGAAATTCCATGTGTCGCCTTCCCCTCCACCTTCCCCCACGCACATTTATTTTAACTTTCGCCCAATGCCAGATGGGTGAGGGAGGAGTGGGCTATGGAAAATAAGAAGATTAGAAGGAACAGTAAGGAACAAGAACAAGCCCAAAAAGCGTGGAGGAAAGGCAGCTTAAAACAATGGTTGCGCAGCGTATAACAGGCTTGGGAATACAGTCCTTTATGATAAGATTACATAACAAAGAGAGAAAGAACTATGGAGGAAAGACTTTGCGCGGGAGTGTCTGAGAGAGAATGGGTATTCCAAGTCAAACTGACGGGCATATTGGTCATTGTTTAACATGTGGCACGGTCCACTTTAGTCCAACACTAGAACAGAATTTGTTCACCAATTATTGACAAAGAGGTGATCTTTCTGCGCGGGCAAGTGTAACCAGTCATGCTCAGCCAGTTTGGCGGAGTGACAGTTTCTACCAATACCGTTAAACTTAATGAACACAAGATCCAAACCTTATCGGTGCCAGACGACTAACCTGAGTAGATCTTACACCAGCAAGCAATGAACCACAAGACTGCAACGAGTGGATCTAACATCAACATTGTCATTGCTTGCCCGATCAACGTATTACTTATCTATTTTCTCTCTCTTAACAACATACTCAGAGATCATGATGTCGGCTTTATCTGCTATCACATTCACAATATACAATATAAAAGATGATACGCACCATATGTTTCTCTTTGTACAGGATGATGTCGGAATTGCGCCCACACTTTTGCTCTCCATCTTCAATGCTTTCTAGGTGTTCAGACCAGTGCGTCCATTTTTACCACAGCTTCTATAGCGGTACATTACTGACTCGCCAATTCCAAGCTGCCAGCTGTCCACCTTGACTCACTATGTCACATGCAGACTTGTAGGTCTTTCCGAGGCTCGAGCTGACAAGGCTAAGCCGCCAAGGCGCTTATTACAGTTCTGTCGGTGCCTCGGAAGTAATACTTAAGAGGATCAATATTCCCTCATGAGACAATAGTATTTCAGGTCTGGCGAGTTGAACAGGTGCCACTACGGTGCAGATCTATACCGAGACAAACAAATCACGAAAATTTCGTATGTTTGCACATTCATCGGGACAAGGCAAAGCACCTGACTTCGAGACTTTGCTGTGCTAAGCTATGATGTGACAGCTGGTTTGTTCATAAGAAGCGATAATACCACGTGCACGTTGTGCAATTCTGTTTCATAATACTGTACATGTATCTCTGCTTCTCTTCCCAGGGTAGCTTATTCGTGCACACGTGTACAATATGCCTTAAATAAATAAATTTCTGAGAAACACACGTACAGAGCTGCCTCAGCCTAGTACTTTTACCTAAGAGCGTTAAATATACAAAAGATCTCTAGTCTAGTAGCATCCAGAAGCATTGAGCATTCCACAGGGTTGGTGAGAGTTTATACGTGTAATACACGTAACACATATACCAAATAAATGTACAAACCAAATAATGGAAATTCGTTGTTAGTGCAAATACTGAAATAGTAGTCTGTACAATCATACTGATTTGACCACAGCTTCTCTTTACCGTTATGTCCGAGGTGGACAATTAACCATGCCCCACTCAGCTGTCTCAACTCCCCGGGTTTCAGCCAGTCGGAGCCGCGCGACTTACACCAACAGCTTTAGATTAATTTAAAGGTGACCTGAGACTGTATCACCTCAATTAATCCCTCCCAGAAACGTATTGGATGCCGCGGTACTTGAGTCATGAGGGAATGCGAATAACCCCTATTATAACAGTACTTGATTTCTCTATAGACAGCTCTTGGCGTAATGAGACCACCCTCTAAAGCTTCCTAACATCCCGAGTCTCATGGAACATACCAGCGGGACTGACTGCTACAATAACTCCACAAGTTGCGACTTTTCAGAGTTCTGCCAATTTGAAGCCTTGATTCAACAAGGTGAAGCATTGCGAAAACTTTTGCAATATTTTTTTATTTGTTTATTTATCTTTGTGTACGTGTGTGCATTTTCCCTTTTACCCGTATTATGATAACTTCATTTTCTCCACTCTTGCGCATTCCTGAATTCAGGCGATGCTGCTTGATACCCTGACAACAATTTCAAGCAGACTTTTAACTAGGTATTGTGTTTTATGAAACCACATTCCCTACAAAACCCTCCCTTTTTCCCGGCTTAAAAATGAAAGAATTTAGAACTTTATAAAATTCCATTAGCACAATGAAATAGCCTTCTGGGCTGCTAACTTCACTAGACAGCACACAGCCGTGAGGACTGAGGGCGTGGTGAGGGGCAGCCTCGAGTTTGACAAGCTCTTGAGATGAGCGATCTTTGATCAAGCATTGTCTTGGCCTCTCCTTCTTCGACAGCACATAGGATCGCAAGGCATGTCATACATACTCTGTGTACACAATCACACTTACACACGCGCGTTCAAAAGCGAATATTGCTCTAAAACGTTAGTGAATTTGAAATGGTTTAGACAGAGCATACTTAGAGATAAGCTCGATAGCTTCTGCTAAGTGACCGTTTATATGCCTTATTCTGGGTGTAACTTAGTCGAAATTCCAAATATGCCCAAGAGCTAAATCTATGTCGTTTTTCAAGCGGCAATGATAGTCGACGGTTATTGAAAAAAAATAATACACACACAAAACTTTCATGAAAACCAGTTATTACCCAAAATAAAATAATTCTCACATAATATTGTAGGCTTTCTCTTTCACCAAATCCATTCCCAAACTCAAATTTTATAGCGCACACGCATTATTAAAGACTTTTAAATCATTTCTCCATCTGGGGCTTGCCGGAACAACCAATACAAAAAGGTTTACATATATCTACAACAGTACTGATTATTTAATATGTATTTAGTGAAACGTGTGAATATATTTCCTAAACATGGCTGTTCATCAGGAGAAAGTTGATATCGAAATCTCAAGTCTTTTAAGCGGCGGATTTCACCGTTTTGTGCGCACATTGGCGCTATGAGGATCGAAGCTTGTTGGAGGGGTAAGTACCAGGCAATATCCGTGTTGTTTGACGTCTGCCACAGAGTGACGGGCATTCACAAGTGGTTGGGAGGTACAGGAGATCATATGAAATGTGAGAGTCACTCACGTCACTGGATTGACAATATCGAAAATACGAGAGAGAGAGAGAGAGAGAGAGAGAGAGAGAGAGAGAGAGAGAGAGAGAGAGAGAGAGAGAGAGAGAGAGAGAGGATGGGGGGGGAATATAATCATTTACTTATGGCATACGGTATATGGTGAAAGTAAAAACCAATCAAATATTAAGACCGGCTGGGCCGGGAGATTAATGGAGAGTGAAACGCGGCGCTGAAAACACGAATCGCTCAAATTGTAAGCAAACTTAAAACAACCTTTTTACTACACGATCTATAACGCGATCTGGTACCTTCAATCTTTAAAAGTTCAGTAGCTAAAAAGAAACAGCGTCAAGTCAGACAAGCTCATCAGATTATTCAAATTTAATTGACTCCAAAAATAATAGCTTCGTCACGAACAATAACTGCACGGAACTCTTAAAGACAAAAACAGTTGTTTGTTTTTTTTTTTTTTTGTTCTGTTTTTAAAATGAAATAGAGATAAAAGCTTTAGAAATAACATTCTCCCTGTATGTAGGAAAAGAGAAAAACAAAAGGAATGATAGAATATAACAAAAATTCACCAAAAGCTAGTCATAATTTTATAAACCATTTCTTAATTTATCCATCAAATTCTAGTTCTAATTCTTAACACCATTTCTTCATTAAATATTGATTAGTCATAGCACACGACAGATTAATCATGTTAAAATCATTTATTTATTTATTTGTATTTTGGTTTAACAATTAAAAAAAAAAACAAAAAAAAAAAAAAACAAAAACCTTCAAATGTAATATGCATGCACCCAAGGGACATAACCTGGCAAATGGTAATGAGTACTATTTTGCAACAACAACAACAACAACAAAAAATATGATCTACTCACTACCACTATCGAAAATCTCATAAACTCAACTGATCTTCATCACGGCATCATCATGCACAAAAAGCAGAAAATAACTGAAATGATTGTTCAGCACGACTTATTTAAACAAAAACTTCTACTCTGTGCTGATGGTAATTCCTACAATGGGTGTAGCTCGTTAGCAGAAGCAAAAAAAAAAAAAATATCCATGAAGACAAGCTCATCGAGTCAAGGGTGGCCTCTCGAAAAATGCCCGCCCAAATTGTTTCAGTACGAAGAGGAAAAGAGATCCTGAAAGGAGGGGCCCTCTTAATCCTACCAGAAAACAAATATGACGCTTCGCTTGGTTCAATACCTGGACATTGGCCGTATGGACATAGAGTTGTGATGTAGCAATTTTGATCGCGCCTGGGCGAGATAATCTCTTCTGTGGAAGATTCGCAACGAAGAAGGATAACCCAAGTGTCAGTCCGCGGTATGTCCCGGGAAATCTTCAAAGGTCCACTGATTCCAATCACACGAACGCAGGACGAAAGCACCGGGTGTCGGAACAAAAGGATAACTGGATTATAACACCGTGTGATGTTTGGTTGTTTGCCCAAGCGTTACATTGGAGTAATCACCCGCGGCCGAAACAGCTCTTAATTGGATTTAAGGCGACCCACGGGACTTTTTAATTGGATTTCCAGTCAAGTTCACCACTCCGTTTGTGGAGTACCCCAATGTACTTACTATGATGTCACGTCTGGTAAGGGCGACGATTCTGCTCTAGACTATTGAGATGTGAGCTAGAGCCAATATTTATTGGTTCTTACCTCCCTTAGAAAGAAGAACATGCATAGGAGGCAGGATTTTATAATTTTATGACTGTATAGAGTTTCATAGGAGTTCTTTATTGAAAGATAGACAGGTATAAAGAAGACAGAGAGAGAGAGAGAGAGAGAGAGAGAGAGAGAGAGAGAGAGAGAGAGAGAGAGAGAGAGAGAGAGAGAGAGAGAGAGAGAGAGAGAGAGAGAGAGAGAGAGAGAGAGAGAGAGAGAGAGAGAGAGAGAGAGAGATCTCCAGACATAGAGATCTATTCATTGGTCTGTATTTCGCTCGCGCCGATACTTGACATAGAAATGCACACTATCCCACAGGTTAATCTAGGCTGTCCAACAGAATGGCATGCGCAAAAAAAAAAAAAAAAAGGAAAATGCAAGCTATGATCTATTAAGTTATAGGTGGAAGCTTTTCTAGGTGGAAAAGGCCTGATAATTTTCCTTACTGACTTAAGCAAGAAAAAGAGCGCTAATAACTCCTTTCCTAGCGGACACACATTTTGATAGGAATTGATGAATGCGTGGAAACTTTACGATCATATTATATCGTTGCCAAAAGCCGGAAATTCATTTTACGCGCATTAATCCGGGTGTTCGGCTGGAGTCAATACTCACGCGATCTGAGCTGTGCGTATAGACCTAATCAAGTGGCGCGATAGCTTGAACTCTTCAATTCAAAGGTCAATCTTTAACATTATCAAGTCGCATACATTATAATCTTAATTGAAGCACAATTCTAATTTTTAAATCAAAAACTGTTCTCATGGGCGAATGTAAAAACATTTCCAATATCTAGGTGAAGTACATGTATATTGAAATGGGTCTCTTGTTCATGGAATTAAAACTTGAAGTTGATTTAAAAACTTATTGATATCAACACAAAAATGACTGATCAGGCTGTATTATACTAGTCCACAATCAATACAATCCACAGACTTAAAATGGGAAATAAGCTGGATATGAATTGAAGTCCAATCATCAATAGCCATATCGATTTAAAACCATTGCTGCCTATTAAATCATTAATTAGAAGAGTGGTGAGGGAGGAGAGATCAAGGTGTGCAGCCTAACGTGCCTTCCCTTTCCCCAACCTTCCTGTTTCACACTCTGCATACCCCAAATTTGGACATCCTATGACTACTTTGTTGCCATGTGGTATGAAATTTCTCAATAAAAGAGATACACACATACAAAACATGACAAGAGACCTCAGTCCTGCGGGGCAGAGTGGAGGATAATAATCAACAACCACCGATTGCTTGAGAGACTTTATATTTAAATGCATTTGTGAATGTCGTAAGTTGCTTACTACGTTATTGTTAACAATCTTCAATCGATATCGCTGTGGACATAGCTAGAGCGTTTCAAAAACCGCAGTCTTGGCTCTTTATCCAATACAAACATAGTAACCTTAAATGTCGTCACCCCCCTGTCCCCTTTCCCAACAGAGTTTAACTGTGCCGCTCTATGAAATCTAAAGGTCGGCAAGGATTCGCGCACGGCGCGGCCGAGATACACAGATAGTATTTTAGATCAACATTAACAAGAAGCAGCATTGTTTTCCTGTCAGCACTCGGGGCTGACTGACTGAATGTCAGATTACAATCAGCGCTGCAATCACAGGACAATAAGGATGTGACAAACTCAAGCAGCCGAGCGAGTCAACACCCCGGTCAAAGAATAGTGGGGCGTAATTGCAACAGGGCGATAATCATACACTAAGTCCCTCTTCAGATCGTTGATCGATGCGGTGAGCACAAAAGTTCTATTGAAAATGCATTCCCATATTTAGAAAAAAGGAATTGATTGTCATAATTTTGGCGACGGTAAAGAATTCGAACCTTCACATTGTTTGCCCATAAGCAACAAGACTATGTCCTGAAATAAAAGTCAACCTGATAATCTGTTTACCACGAATCTTGTAAAAAGACAGCGCTGTTATGATGTACTCTTCCAACCCCTCAGCTCTTGTCTTTTGAACATGAATCCAGCCATTGGCCTCATGCCAGGAGGATACATTTTTGTCTCTTTAATTAAAAACAAAGAACGACCACCTGTAATATCGAGGTTTAAAGGGAATTGAGGTGCCGAATGTTTTCCGTGCTGCGTGTAACTCGACAGCTAATCAAACCACCCGAGGCAGCCATTAGTTTCAATAATCTCGAAGTAATATGCCAGTGTTGGGTCGTTTGTAAAATCGAAGAGAAAAAAAATAGGGAAGTTGGTTACAATAACTAATTTTTCAAGGAGATTTTGTAAAAAAAAAAATTTTTTTTTTCATTTCATGACGGTGGAAGGGGCGAGAGAAGAGACTATAGTTGAGAAGAAAAAAACCTCTATAGGAGAACGATGGAGGAGGAGGAGGAGGAAGAAGAAAAGGGGAAGAAGAGAAAGACAAACAGCTACCTCCTTTAATCGTATCTAGATATCAATGGTTCCTCCGCAGCTCTGCAACGAATAAGTTTTACAATTATTGAAAACTTGGCATCTTTAAACTACTCACAGCCATTCTAAAAACAGCAGTAACACACGGATGGTTATTAGTGAATCGTTCAAAAGGAAAATGTCTCCAGTAACTTAAACCTGATTTTCAAGTGTTCCAGCAAATCAATAAAGAGTTCATTATTCAATAAGATAGAACATCATATTTAAAAAGTTTGAAAGTGTAACAGTCGCAAATTTTATTTCTACGGAGAGAGAGAGAGAGAGAGAGAGAGAGAGAGAGAGAGAGAGAGAGAGAGAGAGAGAGAGAGAGAGAGAGAGAGAGAGAGAGAGAGAGAGAGAGAGAGAGAGAGAGAGAGAGAGAGAGAGAAACACAATACATTTTTTAGATTTGTGGAGAGGAAAAAGAAACACTGGCAGGGGAAAAAAATTAAGAGGCATTCGAGCTAGCTTCACTGCTCACCTTGATTTTGGAATAGCAAACCTCTCTTCTTGTCTTCTCAAATGACTTCAAATCAGACACTCGCATATTAGACAAATTAAAATCAATGTACGACACACACGAGTATGCGATCACAGCGGCAAGCAGAGGCCCATCGTGGCTGCGCCTCCCACACACCGTGCGACCTGTATCAAAGAGCGGATATAAGTGAATAAAATGACCCTCTGGTACTGGGCCAAACACCGCGAGGACTAGATATCACCTTCAAGTCCCAGATCTACCAGTGTCACCAGAGCTCAGCTACAGTATATACTAAGCTGATCGGGGTACATTTAGATACAAATCATATAAATTCTTGAAGCACTGATTCTCACTAGCTCATGATGATGCGTTGGAATATGTGATATGACCAAATTCTTGATCTTATAAAAACATTTCTTTCAACGTTGACAATTTTTTTTGCCTAGTGACAAAGACATCTCGGTGCACGTCCTCCAAGAAATGTATTAGTCTCGCAGAAAGATACGGTACGGCTGAACGACACGAAACGCGCAACAATATATTTATTTTAAATTATAACTAAACGTAGAGCTGAATTCTCGAAATGAAAGTGAGTCAGTGAGAGGAGAGAGAGAGAGAGAGAGAGAGAGAGAGAGAGAGAGAGAGAGAGAGAGAGAGAGAGAGAGAGAGAGAGAGAGAGAGAGAGAGAGAGAGAGAGAGAGAGAGAGTCCAAATAGAAAGCAAAAACACCACACTTGGGGGATAACTTGGTAATTATAAAGGATCCAAAAGGACGCGTGTGCGTCTATAAATAGTATAATACAAGGTCTAAAAGGAAATTGGCACATTACTACGTAGTAGTAGTACCAGCTGTAGTAATACTAGTTGTAGTAGTAGTAGTAGTAGTAATAGTAGTAGTGGTAGTGGTAGTAGTAGTGGTAGTGGTGGTGGTGGTGGTGGTGGTAGTAGTAGTAGTAGTAGTAGTAGTAGTAGTAGTAGTAGTAGTAGTAGTAGTAGTAGTAGTAGTAGTAGTAGTAGTAGTAGTAGTAGTAGTAGTAACGGCAGTAGCGGCAGTAGTAGTCGTTGTTGTAGTAATAAAAGAACAAACATCAAATGCTTAACTTAGTAGGATCAGCTTGTGTGAATGTCTGAATTATAAAGAATCGCTAGTTCCATGAAGTTCGAGAAAAAGAGAGAAAGAGAGAGAGAGAGAGAGAGAGAGAGAGAGAGAGAGAGAGAGAGAGAGAGAGAGAGAGAGAGAGAGAGAGAGAGAGAGAGAGAGAGAGTTAGTTAGTTAGTTAGTTAGTATTACGTCTGCAAGAATGTATATTGTAAATTTGTGCCAAGAAAGGAAATCATAAAAATGAGTATTTTTTCTCCTTGGGTTGAATGTTGAACGGAAAGCACAATTTTGTAATAATACTGAGTGAAACGTTTATATGTTGAATTAATAGTTTTGTTATTTCTTTTTTTGTCTCGTAATTATAAAGTTGTGTGCCCATTTCCTTTTAGACCTGAGAGAAAGAGAGAAGGGGAGGGGGTGGTGAAAAAAAGAATCAGAGAGAGAGAGAGAGAGAGAGAGAGAGAGAGAGAGAGAGAGAGAGAGAGAGAGAGAGAGAGAGAGAGCGAGGGAGGGAGGGAGGGAGGGAGGGGGGTTCGATGAAGAGAGCCGCTTCTCCAGTTAGATTTTCGTTCCCTTAGTGTCGCGAAGAATCTTATACGGACTTCAAGTCAGGAATAAAGCTGGTAAGATGGGATTTCACATCATCACCATAGGATCGAATGAAGACCTTGTTGTCAGTCCAACACTCTGGCGCTCCAAAACACAAAAGTGTGCGAGGTGCAAAACAAAGAGCTGATATGCAAAACAGTTTTTGGCTTCTTTTTTTTTTTTTAATAATGTTACGATGGACAAATCTTTCTTGGTACATTGTATTCAGAATATACAGTTTGACAGACAACAATATTCATAGTATGCTTGCGAAGTCAGGCGATTGATCTTTCAGCCGATACAACACCATAAGCGTCGCAATTGGAAAGATTCACCGATTTTCGTTTAAGCAGATGTGTTGTACCTTTGCATGCACGGCTCAAACATACTCAAAAGTACTTTCCTATTATGGTGTAGTTTGAAAAAAAGAAACTCATAGTTATAATTGTCAAAAACTTAGCGGTCTCACAAGCTACGGACATTCAAACACATTAACTTGAGGCCGAAAGCACTAAGCTTATGGTATTGGAATACGCCTGGCTTCAAAATTAATGAAGTCGGGATACTTACGGGTCAAAATAGGTACAGTCCTTTTTTTACAAAGAGAGGGTGGGGGTGGGGGTGTAGGGAGGAGGAGGAGGGAGAAGATAAGGTAGAAGAAATCATATCCCCTCCTCAGAATCACTCCTAAAACAAAGCAGATGTTTTTCTACCTTGATCAATGGATCAAATCATGTATACGAACTTTCTGATATAATGAGTCCACACACAGATAAGCGATTAGTTGGTTGCGTGATATTTTTATGTTGCAACTTGTCATATTTACAGAATTTCTCCAAAAGTGCTCCCTCCCCCTTCCCACGGCCCGGACAAGTGTTACAGTCAAGAAGGCTAGAGTGGCAGTGGCCACCTGTCTAAGCGGCAAACGTCGAAACCATTACAGGATTAGACTATTGTGTTCCGAGCAGGGTGATCGGCTTGAGGAAATCATCCTTGCTCGATGTTGTCCCTGGGCGCGAGGATCGGCCCATGTTGCTGTCTAGGGCCGAGAACGAGACCCATTATGTGATTTCGGAGTGTGTTCAACCATAAAAGGAGCTATTAAAACAGGAAGAGTTAGCCTCTCGAGAGCGCTCATTATGGATTTCTACTTCTTTTCACTTGTGTTTACACAGGGATTAACGTACTTGTGTAACCATTAGCAGATATGCGCAAAAGGCGAAAATTTTTGTCCCTTCAAGAATCTCCACCACCACACACCTCCCCTCCTTAAAAAAATTCACTGTTTGTCCGAGCTATGGACGCTTTGAGAATAATGTGTATGATCTGACGAATGGAGCTTTTTATAATCTTAAAAAACTAGGTTCAATATTTACCTTTCTTAAAAAGCAGGCAAAAAAGAGTAATGTTATGCTTGGCTCAAATAGTAGAAGTGTTTGTTCTTTAAATCTTAAAAATACAATGTTCTTCAGTTTCCCCTGAGGTTATTATGGGGTAAAATTATTATCATTTCCATGGCCAGAAAAAAAAAATTGACGGTTTACTCTATGTGTACAGGTTAGAGAGAGGATCTGATTCAGGGATTTGCAAATCAAATCAGCTTGAAACATGCAAAACACATAAGAGGAACTTTCGCAGTAAAAAAAGAACAACCAAAAAACCACAATATATTAGAGTAGTAGACTTGTGTAGGCCTATATAAATCCTTCAGCTTAAAACACTGTGATACGCTACCTCCATTGTTTTTTTAAAGTACAGCCTAGTCTTTTTTATTGCAAAAAAGCGGTTTGGACTGCTCACCTAATAAATATTGTGCTTACTCTTTCTTCAAACGTTAAATTTCGGATTGGGGATCTCACCTGTTAAGCCACAATACCCCTTGGTGTCAACCAGAACAAAACGTTTGCAAACTCATTCTGATTGTGGTGAATCCAAAATTATAAGCTATTGATAATTTGAATGTTTCGAAAGGATAGTAAAGTGATTCTAAGACAGCTCCAAGGCAGAGACAGACAGACCATCAACAACTGACAATAATGTCAATGGCTCAAATTTAGAGGATTGCCAAATTTTTCTGATGTATGGGCGACATATAGAAAGAAAACAACTAAGTTGGATCTAATCAAACAGAAAACAGTCTTTAAATTGTCCTTTCAAAGTGGTGGTGGGGGGGGGGAAGAGAGAGAGAGAGAGAGAGAGAGAGAGAGAGAGAGAGAGAGAGAGAGAGAGAGAGAGAGAGAGACAGACAGACAGACAGACAGACAGAGAGACAGACAGAGCAGAGACTCACCCAAATTTGTCAAACTGTGTTAGTAGGCTGTGAAGGCTTGTCAGAGAGGCCATCTCTTTCTGCAGCTCTTGTAGCAAACCTTTCAAGTCTGTCAGCAAATCTAGCGGTAGTTCTCCAGCCTGAGAGAAGCAAAACAAGTGTGGAGGAGTTATATTTGAATTTTATAGAGGTTAATCTGAGTAAAATGAAGTCAAGAAAGCTGTGACTGAATTCTCACAATATGAGTAATTATCATATGTTGCCTAAATGATCTTATTAAATAAGATGGTCAGTTAAATAGGATAGCAACATAAAGTTTTGCAAAGAACAAAGACCCTTTGCATTATGAGTTGGTGTTTTTTTTTTGTTTTTTGTTTTTTTGCTCTCTTTTAAATCTACTGGCTAAATTATTTAGACTCAAAGTTTTCAAATTTTTGTTAGAAGGGGGAAAAAAGCCAGCAGTGCTATAAAACTTAAAATATTAACATGACATAGGATGTACAAATTAGGTTCTTACATCAGTCCTAGTCTCAGTAAAGTGATGAACAGTATTGTGATTTTCATACCAAACTCTGGAATTTTCCAATGCCTGAAAAAAATTAATTAAAAAAATTTACCCAACACCTCTTTTAGTTATGAAACCATTTGTTATTTCTAGTGGTCAATATCCTAATCTACCACTCTAATAATAAAACTGATGAGACTATCAGACCAGCCATAATTTCTAAATGGACATTCAAACTAGATTTCTGCTAAGACACACATTTTTTTAAGAAGTTAAAAATTAATTTCTTTTATTTCAGGTTCAGAACATTGATTGTCCAGAACCCAGGTTACATACTAAATACATCTACTGGGCAAACATAAATAGAAAATGTCCAGGTTAAGTTTACAGCTATTCACATATTTGCAATGTATGAGATTACAACTTTTTTTCACTATTAATTTTAAAAAGAAAATTTAATTGCTCTCTCTCCTTAATATTTTGTTTAAAGCAAATGAACCAAAACATTTAAGAGTAAAAAGGCAAAGCAGCCTCTCAACTATACTAATACAGCCAACTGTCTTGCTAGTAGACAATGGATAGGCATCTGTGAGATAGGAATGTCAACAAATCACTCCATTTGTAAAACTATAATTCCCACTAAAACTAGAATCATCATTTTGATATAAATGCATAAGTTGCTCAAAACCAATTAACAATATGCCAAAATGAAATGGGTGCAAGTGAAGAGAGATAGTGAATCCTGAAAATGTAATTTGGTTAATTCATAACAGTATCAATTAAGACCTACTTTAAGAAAAGATTATTCCATCATTCTTACATTAATAGCAAAAAACCATCTTGTCAAATTTATATAAAGAATCAATCTAACAGCCATCGCTTGTATCTCCTTGTCAAAGATATAAATTCAGAATCAGACTTCATGAAATCAAAAAAAAAACAAAACCAGAGCACTGATACTAGCTAGAGTTAAGGGAGTTGAAACAAAAATTGTAGGGTTTCTCTAGAACTTAAGTAAAACATTCAATACTATTATTGGGACTTTTATCATCAAACTTGATCATTACAGGCATTTTTAAGATTTTTATCTGTAATGTCATACTGTCAACAGCCAAATTTCAGAATTTGTATAGCTGAAAAATTACAGAAAGCTTGCACATATATGACTGTCTTACCTGAATTTTTAAATCTTTGCTATGGAGTTCTGCTTTTAAAGCTTTTAGTTCTTCAGCTAAATTAGATACCTCTTTAGCTTGTCTCAGTGCCTCCATCTGAAAAAATTGGTACATCTAGAGGAAAAGTCTTGATCAAAGAATTTTTTTTTACACTTAAATGAAGAAGAGATATAACTGAAGTAAAAAATTTGCATCTTCAATATTTATATATATATATATATATATATATATGTGTTGGTAAAATCCCATGGTATACCTTTTCAAAATCTGATAACTGCTCTTTTGCTGGGTATGTCTCTGATTGCCTGTTTGGATTCATCTGAAATAGTAAAAAAATAATAAAAAATATGACAATTTAAAGTATGAAATACAACTAGGAACATCAATGAAAGAAAAAAAAGGCAAGTGTTAAATTATGTATACAGTTTTCCATTTACCTGTTTGCACTTTGAACATACCTGGTGCTTCATGGCTTCTTCCTTCAGTTTCCTGTCAAATTCAGCTCGTTCAGCCTTCAGCTGGTTATGGAGTGCCTATAAGAAAAGGAAAAAGAGAAAAATTTGATATGAACTAACTGCAATACAAGTAAAAGGAACATAAACGTCAATGAGAAGAGTACAAAGTAATATTATTTACAAAACACAATGATAACAGACACTCTACAAAGGATAAGGCTTTCCCATTGGTGATTTTATCTTTGAACAATAGGTCGACCCAAAATTTAAAAAAAAAAAGTTTCTGCCACCACAGGGACTATCGAGGGACTTTTATTGTGTTAAAACGATACACCACATGGCAATTTTTCATAAAGACATACCAAAACAGTAATTTTAAAATCGTAGGCACCTTTAGTCTGAGAAATGAGATATAGGATTTCTCTCCTAACAGTAAGTTTGACTGACTTTGGACATAAACCATTAACATGCTTTTTACCGAGAGTTAACATACAACATAGACTTCACAAAATACAATGGATATAGAACATATGCATGGACTTCATAGATCTATCAGATGGAGTATAGAAAATTAAAAAAGACAAGATTCATGAAAATTTTAAAATAGAATGAATATTAAATTCCTCCCCAGAGAAAATGCCCAGCAACATAACACAATTCACAAATTCAGCAGATGAACAATTCCATCTTTCTCACTTCAAACTCTTAAACAGCCACATTTAGATTGATTGAAAGAAATTTTTCTCAAATACCATGAAAAGTTTCAAAACATACCTCCACTGCATCATCACTACAACGTAGTGCATCCATTGCCCTCTTGAGCTGGTCTTGAAAGCCTGCAAGTTCTCCTTCTTTCTTTCCAAGAGACATCGCCAGGTTCTTTCAGAAGACAAAGTATGAGAGGGGTTGAGGAAATCTGAGAGTTTCTTTTTTTTTTTTTTTTTTTCCCTTGAAGCTAAGGCAATGATTCAAGTTTTGGAAAGGTTTAAATTTTTGTTATGTGAAAACTGTAATTTCCTTAAAAAAAGTATTATTTTAAAAGTAAAAAGAAAATGCCATAACGTTCACTGCAGCTTCTAATCTCTTTTATGTAATATTCTAAAAAGAGAAAAACTAAGTAATTCTTCAAATTAAGTGAAATTTGAGTTTCCAAGATAAAAAAAAATTGATCGTTTTAGAAACTTAGATATAAAAATTGAAATTATGGTAAAGGTGGCAAAGGAAAATACTGGAGACAAGGTCATAACATGCATGTCAAAAGAAAAAAGATTAAACAAAGCCGAATCGAACAAAGGGTGATTCTGAGTTAACCCAATAAGAATAAACTAAAAGTAAAGGAACGGTAGACATTTTTTTTGGTCTTTTAGAGGCTAGAAGCAAATAAAAGGGAGTCACTTTTTAATAATATAAAAGTTTCAGTTTTTGTTAGTATAATACATATGAATGAAGACAAACCCACCTACTCAATGAGTTAATGTAAAAAACTTCAATAGAGACTATATGCAGTCCGGTTCCAGATACTAAGTCAAGGACTTGTTTATAATTAAGCTTTTCATCAGGGAAGCTATGAGAAAAAAGGATTACCTGAAAGCTACAATAATGCAAGTGGAACAGCAAAGAAAAAGCAGAGGATATCATGACATTTTTGTAGTTAACCCTTAAAAAAATTGCTCACGATTATAAAGCCAATAATCGAATCTTGTATTCTGCTGACAAATTGGCTCTTCTATCTATATAAAGAAAAAAGAAACCAGGCTCCTCTTAGTTTAAAATGGTTTTTGTTTAAATCTTATTTAAAAAAAAAGACAGGTAGAGGGGCTAAAGTGAATCAAGAAAAGCGGGTAGTAACAGATGTTTCATGCAGGAAACAAAACACAAAATACTGATTCCCATCCCTTCCAAAACTATTAATTCTGAAGCTTGTGTTACCTCAGCAGTTCCCTCTGCCTCAGCTAGTTGCAACTTCAGACGTCTGTTGTCAACTTCTAACTCAGTAAGTTCTTTTGTCAGGTCACCGAGGGCCTAGAGCACACAGCACATGCAGCAATACAGGCAAAGACACACAGGGTGGTAGCAATGGATTACAGATTAATTTCATATACACTAATAACACAATTTGAACCTGCAAACCAAAACTGCACATACACAAACTAATCATGAAATCAGTTGAGTGATAATAAGGTGAGAGTATATCTTGTGACAAATCAAAAGAAAATGTGCTATGTATAATATTCTGAAAAAGGTTCTGCTAGGTGCTAAATGTAATCAAAAGAGAAATAGGTGTGAATGAAAGCATCCATTATGAAAAAAAAAATACCTTGCAGGAGAATAATCACAACAGGTCGAGCAAATTCTTTAAATGTCTAATTTTGTGACATCAGAGCAAGTTTCTCTTTTTAAGACAACACACACTTTTTAGTTATCTAAGTAGATAAATTCATTTCTTCAAACTCAAAGTTTCGCTATACAAAAAATTTGAATCATTTCCATTGACTGGAAATTTATAAATTCTAATAAATGATTGGTGATTGTGCCTCTACACAGAAGGATTTGGTTTCTTAGAATCAAGACTGATATTAGCCAGTAAGCCTTTTACCAATCAGATGTGACTTACAATATCGATCTAAGGGTCACACAATATTTCTAAAATCTCAGACCTAGTTTTATAACTTTTTGCAATAAAAGTGAACTTTATTTTTTGAAATCTTATCTGATTCATCATATGTGATATTTGTTTACATTGGCATACACTGATATAGTGATGACAAATGAAAACAAAAAATGTGATGGTATCAACTCCACTAGAGTGATATTTATCATTAATTTTTCAATGTTCCAATTCATTTCATATTTTAAGTAAACTGCTGTTTTGTTTTGTTTTATTTCATGACGCTACATACAGAATTGAGAGTAACAGCTAATATTCAGATCTTTTCAATGCGCCATTAAGGCAGACACTGAATTTAAGCTTTCTCTTTAGCCTCATCATGTTTAATCAAACATTTTAAATGTTTTCAGTGTTTAGAGTACAGGAGAAAATCCTCTTACAGCAAAATACTGCTTTTACCATTGTGAACTACTTGAAAAACAACCTTTTCACCACTAATATCCATAATAGGTGGTAGGGGTTAATTGTTGATCCATGAACTTTTCTTTTAACTAAAGATCTACATTTTCACCAATTTTATACACTACTAAATAACAGTAATACATATAATCAAAACCATGCACTAAGCAAGATGCATCACTTGCAATGATTAAATATTGCAAAAGACTTATGTCAAACTATCTGACAATAATTTGATGCTTTGACCATAAATACAATTTGCTTATCTAACCCAAAGATGAACAGAAACAAAAAATGCAACCATAAAATGTTTAGGTTACTTAAAAATGTTCAACATTTCATCATGCAATCATTCTCAAACAAAATATGGGCAACCTACATGCTCTTGATCCATTTTTCTTGCACCAAATTTTTTTTTTTTAAATGGAAAAGACAAAGACGGGATTGAACTTTTTGTAAGTCACCCCTAAGAATCAAGCTCATCCTTATTATCTTCTTCTCATGTGCATTTCATGATTATCACAATATTTTAGCTGGCTGTTCTATTACTCATATTTCCCTCTCTCTCTCTCTCTCTCTCTCTCTCTCTCTCTCTCTCTCTCTCTCTCTCTCTCTCTCTCTCTCTCTCTCTCTCTCTCTCTCTCTCTCTCTCTCTCTCTCTCTCTCTCTCTCTCTATCAATTTAATTTATAAATTTACTGAAAAGGCTAGAATGCTGAAGAAATTTCAATGACAATAGATTGTGGGGGAAAAAGATTTCAGACACTCACTGTCCATGCAGAATTAAAAAATAATGATCACAAATTACTTTTTTCACCCATTTTGCTGCTGCTGAGAATACAAAACAACATAAAAAAAGACCATAGATCCTTCAATAATAAAATTAAATATTATACAAAATTTCCAAAGTGACACATTAAACAAGTGTCCATCCTTACCTTTGTTTTCTCCACCTCAGCTTCCTTAAGAGCTGCTTTAAGGCTTTCTATATTATCCATGGCAGCATTCAGTCTTTCTGTAGTATTTTTTAGCTGTAGAAATAGCATTAATTACTTTTATAAAATACTAGTGAAGATCAAATTTGGCATCAGAATTCGACTTTCCTTTTGACAAGAAACGCAATTATAGACCAGAAAGAATAAAAGTTCCATCTTGAAAGCAGCAGTTTTTTTAGACTGAGGATTAAAATAGAAAAGCCATAGGTACAAAGAAAATAATCTAAATACCTCTAATGTAATGATACTCTTAGATTGACTGATAAAGATTTATGGACATAATTGTCAAAATATCCTTCTCCTAGTTTTAAGAGATTGTTTTGCTGGACACAGATCTCTAAACTTTTTGTGTGCTTTACAGCCATCTTTACTTACCATACTAATAGCCAAAATGCCAGAGAGGTAACTATGACAAAGTAATGTGCCATTATCTATGCTGCAATAATAAATGGTACTGAATTGTTCTCAATATTGCATGCAACTGCTCCTAATTATTTTATTTCACATTAAAGGTTTTTCCAACATTTAAAAACTAAATACAACAGATCTTTCCCCAATTCTCATATATTCTTAGACATTATAAAATAAAACAAGGTTAAGTCACTCAGAAAACATTCTACAAAAAGGATGGCTTTCACATTAAACTAGACAAGAATGTATCCAAAATCTTGAAAGAATCAAGGAATAATCATCCCTAAAGAAATTTCAATAAGATAAATTAAAATTTTTGAAAAGGTGCATATTCAGAAAGAAGTTATTATAGGTTCAATGAGCTGTAGGCAGACTTCTACACATTTGTGTCTACCTTTGTTTTTATATTGTGCAAGGGATTACCTCTGTGTCTTTGTGGGCCAAAGTCTTGACAGTGCATTGAAAGCTCTTGTTAATTTTTGCATCATATTTCCGTAGATGTTCTATTTCAGATTCTGTCTTTTTTTTCTCAGCCTCAGCATCCTTAAAAGAAAGTCAAATAACGCAGCAATTAAAGATATTTTAAAATGGTGGATAAGATATTCAATTCAGATGTCTTTATGTCAGAGCATACGTTGATTTTAATCAGTCATCACTTAATGTGTTTAAGGAAAGGGGAAAAAAAGACCTTCACGTATCTACCATTCAGGCTTATTTAATCAGTATCTAGGAGAGGAGATAGAGCATAATACAATGCAATAAAATAATATGTACTGAATCTTCCTCTGTAATCTCTTTAACAATGACATAAAAGTCTATCATTTTTGAAAAGTTCAACTGAACCTTACCTGGCTCATCAAAATAAAACATAAGATGTCATATAAGTTATAGAAGATACTCCTCCAATAGAGATTATCACAAAGATGTAGGACAAGAATTGGATAGATTTATAGGTTCACCAACTCTTAAAGGAAATGTACATGTAAATAATATTGATAAAATGAAATAAAAAACAACTAAATCAAGATTCAAAGGCTATATCACTGACATGCACCTGTTTCAAATTAGTGAGAAGAGATTGAAGTTGACAGGATTAGTTTTCACCGTATCTTAACTTACCTTCAATTTTTTTTCCATAGCTCTTAGAGCATCCTCAAGATTCTGGAAGAAAAATTTGTGTTATAAATCACTTAGCATATATTATTAAATCTCATGCATTTACTCAACTTGGACATGTGCAAAAGGAACAAATTTTTTTATCTATCAAGCTATCATCAAGATTTGAGAGGCCCGAGTATTAAAATTGCTTACAGCTGTCAGCCAACATAACTTGGTAAGATGGTGGCTGCATTTTAAATAAGAAATCAAAGTTACTAACTCAAGGTAACCCAGACATGATTAGTTTTCAGTAATGATGAGAAAGTTTTTACCCTGGAGACTTATCCCATACTGTCAATTACTCAGACACAGTAAGTTTCTTTGAGACTAATAATAGTGCTTCTGACACCAGGCGGCAAGAGAAAAGCCAAAAACCAAAGCCTACTTAAAATATTACATGTGGGCCTCACTATCAGGCAAATCGAGCAGAACATGAAACCCAACTCTTGCCACAACTAGAAAGCCAGAGCAGCACTTTAAACTCAACCTTTGACACAACTAGGCAGCTTCTAAAAGGCAACAAATCAGACAAATGACACAGTCACAAGAAATCACTTACCCCCACCATATTTTCTTTCTGTTTCAAAGAATCTTCAAGTCTGCACAGTTTGTCATCTTTTCTTTTGATAGTGTCCAGTGCATCTTCAATTTCATCCTGTGGAAAATGAAATCGCTATAATTGTTGAGATTGCTTGTGCAGTATCCTTACACAATGTACTGCTTGTTTGAAATCTTTTAAGTTTTAATCTATTACCTGTGAACAGTGCAAAAAGATGATAATCATAAATTATGTTTTTTTCATGTTGCACTTCCATGGCAAAGCATGCTCAATACGCTTTACAAACAAAGGAGGCCAGACCAGTTATAGCTAATAAAATATATTTAGAGTAAAAATGAAAGAAATATGACATGTAAATGACACGACAATTTGGCACCAAGCATAAAGATATTGCTATTGTCAGCACTATCTCAGAACAGGTCATCATACCGTATTCCCTCCATTAGTAGCGCCATCTCTAATAAACGCCCCCCCCTTTTCCCATCCAAGCAACACTTAAAAAACACCACTTTCGAGAGCAAAAGATTCTTATTAAACTCAAACTCAAAACATTTATTAAGCGATAGATCTGATGATAACAACAGACAACACATGTAAACAATGAATGACTATGGTACTGCAATTGTCATCTCAAATTGGGGATGTCAAAGGCGTCTGAGGTTAATGTCCTGGACTATTGCAGTCCTTGTAGTCATCGACTCGAATGACACCCAACCATGGCACTCTAAAACTAACTAGAGGGGGAGGGGGGGGCCGGCGACGGCGGAAACGGCGGCACTTTGTCTTTGAAGAAAGTCATCCAAAACATTCCATTAGACGCACCCCCCCCTCTTCATTTTCACGCGCCCGGCGCTACTATTGGAGCGAATACGGTACATTTGAACTATTTTAACAATAATGCTTTGAGAAGATTGTTCTATATTTTAGGACAAAAAGGGTAAAAGGAACGTTGGCCTAAAATTTTGTAGTTTCTGTTTGGTACATTTAGGATACTTTCATCAAATGACGATCTAAGATGTGTTGCAGGTACATTCTACATATATCTTGAGGCAGTCAGAGAGATAAGTGGATGCCATCCGATAAAGACATTTATAACAAAATCATGCTCACTTAATAAATAATGCATTTGTACAAGTAGCCAATGTTAGTGATGGAGAACAGGGCTAATGTGATTGGGTTTGATTTCATGATGAGCCTAGATGCAGTCCTGTACCAGTTGTAGAAAGACTTGTCCGGCACATATGTCTAATTTTTTCAACCGCAGATAAGAGAAAATATGTCAACAGGTATAAAGAGCGTAACCCCAATTTTTAGCTAAATAAAAACAACTGTATTTATTAAATAACAATCCACATAATCAATTTTGTATTATCAGAACTTTATCAAAGTTTGATGTAAAGAAATTGATTTGATTTTCATTAAAATTTTCAAGTTAGAATGAATAAATTGAGAAAAAGTCAACTGTCCCAGTTTAGTCAGTTTTCAAACGAGATGTTTAAATGACAGTAGATTTTTGTTGGATCAAAAATCTTTTATGAAACCAGAAAGATTTTACTCACTAAAATAATATTAGGATATCAAGCCTAAGACAGCATTAGCTAGAAGTGATTAGATCATAAGCAAGGAATCGAGACTAAAATAAAGCCAAACTACAAAATGTTGAAAAGGTATTAGCTGAAAATGAAAGTTAATATTGAGAACAACGAGATTAAGATTGTTGCTTCATGCTTTTCAGAAGGAAATATACAGATTTGTTTTAGTCAGCCATCAGCCATACTGGTGGAAAGACCCAACACCTTCAAGCCAACCTAGAGACCACACCTTTTGAAGCTGCATGTACAATGCAACATGTCATAGCATTTCCCAGTGGAAGCAAAAGCTGATAGTAAACCGTCCTTTAGGAAATGTTGTAGCACTTATCCAATCAATAAGAAACATAAGATAAATCTAAAACTAAAATTTTAACAAAAAGACTCAACTTAAAACCAAAACTGGTGTTAGGAAATCCTTTAAAAGAATAGATTCTTAAAACTTTAATAAAAATGCCTTCATAAAAGTTTTGTTTCAGTTCGTTTAAATCTGACCTGAAGCTGGATCTAGCTTTAAAAAAAAATGTTTCAAGGCAAGCAGAATACTTCATAAAATAAGGCATTCTGAGAATAGGATAAAATCATAGCTTTATGCCCTTGATAATAAGCAGTTTCGAAAGAATGATTCACTTTTCATTTAATGCGTTATCAAAACAAGAGCTCTCAATAATACAAAATCGTCAAAAATATCAAAGTTAAAGCTTTAGAATGGTCAATGTCATAAGCCCTAACAGAACAAGTGGCAGAGGTGTTTTTAATTTCAGTAATAAGAAATAAATCTTACCAGGACAGTCATATATTGATACCTTTATTTAACAGTAATTGTTGCCAAAGATGTAAAAAGATTAAAAATGTGAAAAGAAAACATTACCAGCTTTTAGGTGGACAAAATTAATAAGAAGCATCATCATTAGTAACAGAATAATTTGCTGTGAAATTTTTACCAGAAAGGCTCAAAACTTTCCTTCAAATTACATCTTTGGTTAATCATATGTATACAAGTCTATTTGATAGATGAAAACAATTTTAGAACTGAGTTAATCATATGTTTAAAACTCTTGATTGTTCGATAAGGCGCTTTTAGTACCAAAAGAGACTAGAGACCATTTTGGCACAAACTGAAATGGGCCTGAGTTTGAAAGATATTTACACACACTGGTGATAAGTTGTATTATCTGCATGGCTACACAATCACCCTACAGTCTACCCATTCCTCTCTTTTAATTCCTTAAAAAAAAGTTAACTTCCTGTAAGTTTTCAAACTTATTGAAACAGAGATAAAGAAATGTTCAAAGAAGAAAATAGATAGAGAAAAACACAAGTCCCTATTTTCTCTAACTTACAGGTAAGGTATAGAGGTTCATTTTAGTTTGTTATTTAAAAGAATACAAAGAAAAAAACCTAAAAGGATGAGGAAAGGTTTAAGTTATTCCTGATAAGACATAACAAAATATGTACTGTAAATATTTGAAAAGCAAACCTGTTTGTGAACAGGCTCCAAGATAGATGTGCTGTCGACGTGAGAGTGGTCTTCCAGAAGTGTTGATAGGTTCTGAACAGGCAAGCATGCATACAAGTCAACATAATTTTAAATGCAATTCAAATCAAAATAAAATTTAAATGCTCACACACTGCAAGATGCAAAAATAATAATAAAAAAAAAAAAATTCAAGAAAATCAAACAAATACAATTTTTCTTCTGCACTATCTGCATTAACTTATTAAAATAAAACTTTCTACCATAAAATAAAAATACTTGAGCAATATGCTCTTATTGGAAAATATCTTTCCTAATTTCACTCCTATCAAAAGTTAAAATATTAACAAAAATAACAGAAAATGAATTGGGAGTCAAATTGCAAACAAAACCAAAGCCAAAAAAAAGACAGCAGATACAATGAATTTTTCCATGCTAAAAAACAAAACTAGTTGGACATTTAAAAAAAAGTGTTTTTTGTAGCTTTGAAAATTGAAATGCATTCAAGGTTCTGAAGATTAAAACCGCCAAGTCTCACATCATCAGTAAAGCCATGCAATATCCTTTCCTTGTGTAATTGTATTATGAGGAATGTCAAGAGGTTCTTGCCACAAAGACAAAATGACCTTTTTTACATAAATTTCCACTTAAAACATTACAAATCATCTGATCTACCTCATGGGTTTGGCAGTTTTATAAATTCATTTACTATCAAGTAACTAAGAATGGAAAGATTTTAACCCATATTTCAGAAGGCCTTTTCTTAAGCATTGTCTGTCTTGGAAGCAAAAATACAAAAACAGTCTCCTATCATGACACATAACCACAAACATTGTACTGTTATGGAATCTGGAAATTAAGCAAAACTGAAACTTTTTCCTTCTAGTGGCTTGAATTGAGGCATTGTTGCAGATGATATCTAGCTTGGGATAATTAGTGGACCTCAATACTTTGACCCTAAACAATTTCATGGAATGCAGTTTTCGGCATTCAAAGGTAGCTCCTCTGGTTGCATTGATACTTAATAGTTAAATTTGATAATGTCAAGTACTGATCCAAAAAAGGATATTGAGATTTGCAAAACCTTTTGTAAACAGTTTAAATGATACAGATCTTTGCTTGGCACATTCAGGTGGATTTAACCTATTTTGGTAACAAATTTAAAAATACAAATAAAATCAATACTTGAATATAGCACAGCTAAACATGTGTTACCTGTAAATCTCTCTTGTTGCGTGAGATCTCTTTCTGAGAATCCTGGAGCTGATCATTAAGGTCCTTTAAATGCTGGGAAATTGCAGAGTTTTCTTTCTCCTTCTCTGATTTTGACTGCTCCGTCAACTTCAATTGAGCTGTTAAATGCTGGATCTCACTGGTGAAAAGTGAGAGAGGTTTGATAAAGGAAAATGTAAAGGATTGTGAACTTGCATATAATCAGGGAGACAATAAAAAGCCAAATATATCTCATTTACAAAAATTGGTGCTTGCCTTTCTTTTGTAAAAATCACTTTAAAAAAGTCACGATTTACTTGCAAAATGTATATGTGAAGCAAAAGCTTAAACAAGATTGTAAAGAGATTTTCTGTCTCTATATCAAAATCACATCAAATAACATTTGCTCAAAAACTTCCTTGATAAACTTTAGAAGTCTCAAAACATAGCTGGCAGTTTAGGTTTATCACTCTTTCAAAAGTGAATGTATGATGCAATTGAGTTAATATTCAGAATCTAGAAAAATATAAAAGTTTTGCTGCAAAAGTAATTGTAGCTTTAAAAATGGCATCAAGGTAAAACCAACTATGAGAATTGAAACAGAACAATTAACTCATAAAAGAATATGTTCTATTGGAAAGCTCATCTCCACATAATAGTACCGCTGCATGGAACTTTTCACTGCTTATTGATTCATTGTCAAACGTGTTGATCAAAGCCTTGAGTTATATGCTTTCTCTGCATCCTCTAAAGAATGGAAAGTGCCTACTCCATTTCCAGTTATGAAAGAGCCAATTTTAAGTGTCTGACAGTCTACCTAAATTAACTAAATTGCTTGCAACATATCTAATAACTTACAACTCAGCAGTCTTTAGCTTATCAGCTAAATCCTGAAAAAAAGAGAAACACAGTCTCAAACACCTATGTGATAGATGTAAAATAAATTTTTATAGAGTGTAATATTTTATAGATATGTGAAAATGTTTTGCATTTATGCAACGAAACAAAATAAGTCAGATGAAATGAACATGAAAAAACAAAATAAAAAAAATTGACAAACACTAAAATGTTTTCTCTTATTTGACATGTAATGCTCATAATATCACTGCCATTCTTCACAAACTACTATAATATATTTTATATTCATCTATATTTTTTACTTTTGATTATTCAGTCAAAATATTTTGAGTCTAATAAGTTTTGCAAAGTGAAAATTTATTGGACTATACTGGAACTATTAGACAACTTTAACCAGTTGAGTGGACAGTAGAGAGGAATATGACATGTTTGTACTGTTTACAAAAATGCTTAACAAACTGTAAGGCCTGGTTATGGAACAGATTCTGATTAACTGTACCGACTGTTGTTGGCACCTGCACCAGCTTCAAGTAAAATAGCAGTAAAGACGAAATCAAAGACAATGAGAGAGTAATCTCTACTTTAACAAATCAAATATTATTCTTTACCCAAAAAGCCTTGAGCACACATTAATTATGCCGTCATAAAACGAAAAAAAAAAAAAATTAGACCACAATAAGTTGAGACCTCATTTTAATGAAAAAAGACTCTTGTTCTCAACTCATTAATCTTGCAACCTTTAAAAACTGTACATCATTATAGTTTTTTTTCAACTAGAAGTTTACACTGGTATTTAATTCACTTACGTCTTTTTCTCTGTTTGATCGGCACAAATCAGCATTCATGTTATTTAAATCTTGTTGGAGAGTTTTTATCCCATCTTCAGCATCTTCAGATTCTTTCCTGTATTTTTCACATTCCTGAATACCAAAAAAGCACAAAAATAGAATAAACATAGTATAAAAAACGAGGAATGACACAAGTAAACATCGGAATTTTTGTGTTAATTGCACTAATTGAACCATTCTCTCTATATATAACTTTCTTACAGGCTACATTCGAAAGAGAAGTGAAAAATGAGTAATAGTCTACTTTGTTTCCAATATTCTATGACCAAGAATTTTATTAAAATACAACAAATGAACTTCAGAACCAAAATACTCTATATCATTGATTATATATTTTTTTTTTGTTTAGTACCTTTGGATCTAAATACAAAAACTTGTTAAGCATAAATTTGATGTTTGTAGTGTTCATTTTTAGACCTTTAGCTGGTAGCTAAGTTTGTCTTTCTAGTTCAACTCATTTACTTTTTATCACATTCTTTAAACCTAGGAAATGAAGCAATGAACTTCTTTGTTTTATATTTAGTCAAATGAATTTTAAAAAAGTTCTATCAGAACAATGGAGGCCCATGAGAATCTATTAGATCTCAGACAGTGATTTGCTCTGAGTCTGAAACCATATGTTTTTTTTTAAATAAATTTTGTAAAAGCATTGGTATTTCATTGGAGCTATTTAAGAGAAAAACACTGGGTTTCCTTTGTTATTGATGAGACTTTTTCAAATCCATGGGGTGCCGTATTTATTTTTAATATGTAAATATATTTTAAAAAAAATCATTCCTACTTTTTCAGTTTGAATATCAAAACCAAGACCTGAGTGTTTACCATTAGCACACCATACCACACTCCCAAAATTAGACATATAAGAAGATAACATGTGAGTGAAGTAAAAGGCTTTGATATTTCTGTACAAAGCTTTACCTATCAGTGATGATAAAATCAAGTACAACAATTGGGGTTGGATAAAGACCAAGTACCTTTTTAGTATCTTCCAAGTGAGCCTGGAGACGCTTTATTTCCTCTTTGAACTCAGAGAGGATGCGATTTCTTATGGATTCTTCTTCCTGTTTGCAGTTAGCTCTCAGTGTGTCCATAGCAACACTGAAAGAAATATGGGCAACATAAATTTTTAAAAAAGAATGGATAATGAAAAGTTCATATTTCACTATCAGTGTTTAAGTTAAGGAGAAACCTTTAAAAACCAGAATTTCTAAGGTCCTTTTTTGTAACCAATATAGTATTTAAGGGACTGATGACTTTCTGAAGACAAGAATTGCACTCATAAAAATGAAACAAAAAACAAAATAACATAAATTTGAAAAAGACATAACTGCAAGGTAGATCTTTTTGTTACAATTATTTTCATACTTCAAATGACTCCTTTGTTGGCATTTAATAAAAATGTATGCTAGCTAATTTAAAAAAACAAAAAACAAAAAAAACCCACTGAAAATCGGTTTCATTCTATCATGCACTAAAGATAGATGCCATAATTTGTAGATAAAAAAGAAGATTAAAAAACTGCTGATGATCTCTATCTTTTACTGTGAGTTAGTTTTATAGAAAATTGGCATCACTGCAGTTTAGACTATGATAACTTGAGACTAAAGTGGTTCTATTTTTTGTACTTTTCCCCCCTTCTCTTACTTTTGCAATGTGGTCTTTTCATTCTTTTTGTATATCCAATATATTTATGTGCATTGTTTCCTTACAAAAAACTGAGGCCCTTTTTTAACATCTTGTTCTACAACTTTAGCACATGATGCGAATAACAAATTTTATGGAATGTTTCGTTAGGTTTTAAAAATTTATTTCTTCAATGATGTGAAGTGCAGCTCTCATTTGTACTTTTTTATGGCAGCAAAGTGAAAAGCAATTTATAAAAGAAAACTGCTTGAACACAGAGCACTCACTCAGCTCTCTGAATTAAATCTTGTTTATCAGCAAGGTCCTTTTTGAGCTTCTCTACTTGAACTTGAAGCTCAACATTCTGTAAAGTTCATCAAAAGAAAATACATTTTAAGTAATATTGAATTTAATAGTAAATTTCAAAGATATTATATAATTGTATTGATTTTGGTGCTGCAATTACAGCTTTACATAATGCAAATTTGAAATAAGGATGGATACAAGATACATGATTTAAAAAAAAAAACGAAAAACTATCTTTTGAAAAAGTTTCTTAGCTGAAAGCTTTCTTACAATGGTGAGATCAGAAAAAAGTATATATAGCACTTAATTTTGTTGAAGTATTGTATTAACTTCTATTCTTATAAACTGTGTTTTTATAGACAAGCTCAATTTTCATATAAGATGAATACTGAGAAAATTATCACAGCAATAAAACTAGCCCATACACTGCCACTTTGAAATTCATTGGCTGTAGATAAGTAAATGCAGACTGTACCTTGCACTAGAGAAATAAAGTAAAAAAATAATGATCCAGTCTTGTAGGTCTTTCCAATCTTAATAATTGATTAAAAAATTTAATCATACAAATTTTTAACAAAATATTTGTAGTTAAAGAAATGTACAAACCAGCTTGTAGACATCTTGACCATCACCATAACGCTGCTGCATCCTTTCCTCCATGTGAAATATTCTGATTTTTAAACTAAAATTCTCCTTTTTCAGATCAGAAATTTGCTGTAATAAAGATGACAAATATGGTTGGGATGAAAAAGCAGCAATGAGACACAAGCAAATTTTAAAGACATATTCTTCCAATAATATTTTTTCAACAAAAAAAACAACAACAACAACAACAACAACAACTAAATACAAGTGGCAGATATCAGTTTTTATTTATATCCTTAAAAAGAAAGAATATTCACCATTACAATCAATTTAATTCATAGCTTAATTATGTGGAAATGATGCAACATAAAAGTTCAAAATAGAATGGCAAATTAATAATTAAGTATCAATTACTGTAAAGGATATATTTTAAGCCAAATTTGAATAGAAGAGATGGTCAATACTTAAACATTAAAAAAAAAAATATATATATATATATATTTCATTTTCAATTTTCAAATGACTGTACAGGGGACCCAAGATGTAAAAAAAAATTGGCAGTTTATATATGACAACAAAATATACCTTGTCATATTCTTTAATTGTCCTTCCCCTGACTGGAGACAGCCTTCCGCTGTAAGACTTGCTGACTGCTAATTAGAATGAAACAAATAATATCAAGGAGAATAATTAGCCAGCTTGCATGCAATAGGAAAAAGTTTCAGATGATCTACTTCTAATAAGTTACAGTCTAAAGACTTTACACAAAGCTTTGGGTTGTCATTGTAAAGGCAAAATTAAATATGTTTTTACGCAAAACTTGTAACACTTTCTGCTATTCTAAAATAAATTGAATCCATGAAAGCCATTTAACTTATCATTGCTGTTTGTCTAAAAAAACTCAAGCCTTTTCATTTTCATCCTTCTATTTACCTACACATAAATCCATAATGTTTAAACACATATACCCAGCAAACTTGAAATAAAGACGTGGATTTTCCTAGGTCATAGATGGAAAGTGGGATCCCTTCTATGACTTCTCAAATTAAAAGAGATATGTTGAAGGTGCTTTACTGTTTACATAGACAATTCTAATCCCTTAATTTTATGGATGAGTTTTAAAAAAGGCAAGTAACAAGAGGTAAACATATAGACAAATCAAAAAGTGGTCCAGGATTGTGTCAAGCAAAAGCGAAGTGAATTAATCAGTATTAAAAGTAAAATTAAATGTCATGATACATTGATGTATAATTTCAATTAAAAAAAAAAGAAAATATGTTGTGTACTTAAAAAAAAAAAGAACTGAACAAGAATGTGTAAGACATTTTTTTGTTCATAATTATTGGTAAGGATTATTGATTTCTTCTGCGAGTAATTTCCAAAATCGTCTCTTTAGATTTCCATTTTACTTTTTTATTTTTGATGAACTTGATCTTAGTTTAATTTAATCCATTTTCTTCTCTCTGAAACTTGATATTGCAGTTGATAACACTGTCAAAATTTCTATTGCTTTCTCTTTCATTCTTTGGAAAGAGTACCTTTTAGGTACAGACGGTTTTTTACATAGAAGAAGCAGTAGCAAGTAAGATAAGAGACAGCGCTGAAATAAATTAATTCTTCTTTGTGTAACCCCAATCTTTTTCTATGGTCCAGATCAAATGAAGCCCTCTTTAGTGTGTAAATTAGTCTGTACCTAAAAGAAACTCTTTCCCATTCTCTTTCTCTTTATAAATTTGCTTATTAGTCTGGCTCTCCCTTTCACTCTAAATCCTCTGTCAATACTTTTTTTCTTTTTCTATTTATTCATTAATATTTTTGGTACAATTTTTTTTATACAATTTCTTCCTCATCATCTATTTCAATCAAGTTACACGAATTTCTTTTGTAATTTACTCCATATATATTTCCCTAATGTAATTAGATTATATTTTACTTTCATTTTGTATCTATATGTGAATCTCGGTGTGCTGTTCCTTGATTTCATTATTGTGCATGAAACCAGAAGTCTACATGTTGCACTCTTGTGCATGTTTTGTAATTTTTCAGAGCTGCAAATACCTCTTTTTGATGTATTATTAAATTCTGTTTTCAATTGTGCTTTACAAAATTAAAAGGTGGCTAATTAAAAGTAAAACAAAAAGCCAGAAGGATGATGGGAGAGAGAGTGGCTAGTTCTGATCCTGCACCCTTTCTAAAGTCAAAGGCATTGCTTTTTAGGGCTGCAACTAGTGCGTATATAAATATATATATATATCAGGGGAATGCAACTGCTTATTTTCAGCGCCAGGCAAAGACTGATGCAATGTTTGTTAACCTCTACATTCACAGACACTAACAGGCCCTCATTAAGCGTTGAGAGAGAACTAGATCTAGATAGATGGGATGACTCCATAGCAGATAATGAAAGCCAGGATTCAAATATTGGACTACAGACTGTCAGTTCAGTGCTCTACCTACTGAGCTATCTGGCACGCCAAGAGAGAAAATAGAAGAACTGAGCAGAAATTTTAAAGTTGGGCTTGAGTGAGACTTGTAGAGTGAATGAAAAAAAACATTGCTTTCACTCTGGACAGATATATCTCAGTGCTTTTCATTCCAAGACTGAGAAGCTTAGTATCTTCAAGACAATTGCCAATAGTAATTGCTGTAGAACAAATGAACTTTGCTTTTAAAGTCTAATGAACAAAACTTAAAGATCTTAAGAGGGAAGCCATGTTAAGACTGCTATTATAACAGCTGGTCAGATTTAGTTCTAAAACACTAATTAGCAAAACAAAGCCGTCCGTCTTTTACCTTGAGGATAGCCTTGATCAAAGCTAGCCATTGCTGCCAAGTGTGTGTCATTCCTCAGTGTAATCTCTGGTAGCTGCCCTGGGTCTAAACTGAAAAGAGGAGAGTACATAATATGATAATTCTGTGATCATACTAGATCTAGATTTATGAATCTTGTTATAAATAGAAATAATATTTTACATTTATAACAAAAATACAGCTTCAACAAAGATTTAGTGTTTGTCAAATCAGTTCAGTGGCATGAAGCCAATAAAGGTTTGATCACTTTGTTTGCTAATTTGATACACAAAAAAATTATCAAAACCACTGAATTCCTAGTGAGCATTGCATTTGACTAGAGATAGAAAAGTGTATGTCATGTCTATGTTTTGCTTTTAATGGTGATCTTGATCTAGACTCTAGATCTAGATCTGGATATTGCCAGAAATTCATGAGCATTTGTAAAAACCACGAGTTCATGGTTTGTGTCTCCTAGGTTTTGAATTTTGACAATCTGTAACTTGTATTAAAGTTGTAAAATAATTTATAATGAAATCATGAGCCACTATCAAAGAAAAAAATAATAAATCAAGGTCTCATAGATTCTACTTTCTAATTCAGATTTTAATGTAAACAAATAACAAAAAGAAATTATAAAGCCTATTAGTCTAGAAGTCGAATAATTAATCTGCAGACGAGACAGATGTGACCAAGACCAGATGTATGACTGAGAGATTAACTGCCCTTTCTCTTGGACATCTAATTGGTGCCTAAGGCAAACTTTTCGATTTATGTTTGCATGAAATTTGAACTTGCCGCTTCCGTTGGGCCATTGGTAAGTAGCTAAAGAACTCATAAGCCTATCTATATTAGGCTGTCAATTTTCTCAAATCAATTTGTTTTCTCTAATAATTATTTGAAAAAAAAAAAAACAATGTTATCTAATTCTTTGTCTTAAATTACAACTTATTTTTCCCTTTAGTTTGTTCATAGAGAGACCTTACCTCCCTTCCAGATCCACTGGGAAAGTCGATGCGCCTGCCGTTTCGTCCATGGCAGTAGGAATCGTGTACCTGTCACAGGTATGCTATTTAAAGTCTCTCTAAATTTGTCATCAGAACTAGAGTCTAGATCAATCGACAACACTGTCAAAGGTAACGTAGGCAGTGTAGTCCTCTCTCTGTCTGACCGTGACGAACAAGAGAACTCAAATTTGTTTTTGTTTAATGCGCATGCGCAAACTCAAAAAGAAGGTTTACAAGCTGCCGAAATTATCCGCAAAGGAAAGATTATGAGTAGAAAAAAGTTACGCTGAATTTTAGATTCACGGGAACGACAGGCTATGAAACGATCAGATTCATCATACGCCCCTCATTGCTTGTAAATGTTAGCAGAGGTGATGTATTAAATCTTTCATAGATTATTTGCATTCTTCCCAGCCAAGCGAAAAGAATCTGTTAATAAACACCATAATTCATCAGCTATTTAATACTACACATTCTGCCTGGGCTTTTGAATTTGATTGTTGAACGCACTGCACGACTAAATCGCATTCCTATGTTTTTTAAGTAAAATAACTGACGAAACCTTTAAGTGAAACGTTTTCTGTGTCAACAAAATTATTTTTACTTGAGTTCAAGATGATGACTGTTTTATATTTTTTGTTTTACATTTCTCAAACATCTTCGGTTTCTTAATTGATCCTGGAACTTAAGCTGTATGTAGTGTTTAAAGAGTTGTGATTTAGTTTCTTACAACAGAGCTTACTATTTTTTCGCCATCAAATAACAAAAAAATTATAGCCCGTAAATTATTTCAGCTGAGTGGACCAACGCCATTTTTATAGAGATTCACTTTGAATCTGGATATTCCCTTAACCTAATGATTGGACCATTTAATTAGAGATAGATAAAGAGAAAGAGAGTACGAAGAGGAAAGAAGAAAAAAAGGGAAGAGATGACTAGGATTTTAATCTACATACATGTAGAAAGATTGGTTTTAAAAAAGCAAACATTCAGGCCTATACATGAGAAGGTGATCACAGATCTTTTCTACGTTTTAGACGGGTCCCCATCGAGCAGATAGATAGAGGGATAATAATAATAACAATAATAATATAATAATGATAATAATAATAATAATAATAATAATAATAATAATAAGAAGAAGAAGAAGAAGAAGAAGAAGAAGAAGAAGAAGAAGAAGAAGAAGAACAACAACAACAACAACAACAACAACAACAACAACAACAATAATAATAATAAAATATAATAAAAAGAAGAAGAGAGGGAGAGGAGGAGGAGAAAGAAGAACTGAATTTCTTAAGACCTTGATCTCTCTTTGAAAAAAAAATTCCTACATTATCATGGAATAAAAACGTTGATTTTAAATCTAAGTTATAGCCTAATACTTTACTAAAACATTGTAGGCATGCATCGTGATGATTCCATGTAGCACCAATAATAAAGAACCTCGCTGCTAGAGCGAAGAGAGGTGTTGCTTACCCAAAACGAAAGTTAGAGGACGGAACTTCTTTTTATCGCCGATCACTGTACTCCGCAAGCACTATTATTTTTACAAAAGGTGCGCTTTGAAAATGCGGACACAGCGATAATATTTTTAGCATCGACATACTCACTAGGAACAAATACTGGTCTTCAATCATTGGCTAGTATGAGCATAGTTATATTCAAAGGCCATTCAGCAGCACTCAAAGAAGACTCATTACCGACAAAGTCTAATGAAATCATTCATCATAATTTATCCACTGACTGAATTTTTTCCAATAGCTATTTTCGAAACGTAAAAAAAAAAAAAAGGCGCAGTTCGAAAAAAAGGTATAAAATAGTTCAGCTCCAAAAATTAAAAACAATTCAAGACAAGCGAGATTTCGGCTTTATTTCTTCCTGATCACTAGTTTGAATTAGTTTGCTCTTTGCATATGTTTTTGTCAGTGTCCGTTCCAGCTGTACATCCTAGCTAACTCAAAGGCAAATGATGTCCAGGCTACGCACGAAAAAGAACTATTTTGTCTCTAAGGAAAAGCATGGAGCAACAGCATCAAAACCGACTTCGTTTTATTTTTTTAACCTATAGAAATGGCCCGAATTAATAGAAGATCTGGAACTATTTATTTAACAACAGCCCGCGTAACGCTATAATAGCTCGAAGCTAGAGACCATTGTAACTCAAAGGCACCTCCAGAACAACCTGTTAGTGAGACATGAACATTTTCAAATTAAGTTGATGAATGATCAAGAGAATGTGAGGAGAACCCAAAGAAATATTGCAAATGAATATGTAAATAATGAAAACAGCTTTAGCTCGTCAAAACCTTTTTTATTTTTTTAAAACTTAAAGTTCAAATAAACGCTCGTGCGATTAACCAAAAAGACAATTTTGTGAAATCATACAATCCAACAGCAAATATAATTATGCCCAAAGTAGCAAAGTGAAATTTTTCAGAGACAGAGGAAAAAAAAAAACAGAACTGTGAAATTGATAAAATTCTGTCATCTCATCACTGTGTCAGAAAAACACACAACAATCTTATTAAAACTTCACTTGGTTTGATTGAGCGCTTGAGAAGATAGAAAAATATCAGTAAGAAAAGGGTGAAGTATAAACAAGATGCTCGTGAATATCTAAAGTAAGGCTCAAACTAAGCTATGTGTGTACACCAGCATGAGCAATATCTAACTTCAACATTACCAGATATGTAGAGTACGAATCAAGCTGAGTGCATCACATTGGATGGAAGAGAATATCAATCACCGGAGGGGAGGGCAATGCTGCATCTGTTGCCCAATAGCCACCAGACTATATCTCGTCAACCCTCACACTAAATTGAGAAATGTAAAAGCTTGGAATACCATGCAAGATCCGTAACACTGAGAAACGTGCATTCACCGAAGGACGTGGGAGACGAATGCGAATGTTTTGTTCGCCTGGAAAGAGAGCATAAAATAAGACTCGAATTTGAACCACTGTCTCGCAAAACTTCCAATAGAACTAATGCTGCAGGGCATATAATTATGTTTTTGTTGTTTGTTGTGGTTTTTTTTAATCAAATTATTGTGTGTAAAACAACAACTGGAAACAAATGCATAAAAGCCAGCCACAGTTGGCAAGACAACTGTAGATGCCAACAGAACTCTCGTGAAAGCAAAGACTCATTATTACCATAACTACATACCAAAACAGATGGTAATATGCAATTCTAATATGGCGATTAGACACGACGCAATCGCTAGCTTGGTGTTAACGTCAGGGCAAACCTTAAAATATAATGGGTGCGCACTACTAGGGTTAAGGGACATGCGATATTTTACACTTAAGTCAATGAAGGTCACAGCATAATCTTGTCTTTGTGTAAGATTCTTCCGAAAACTTATGAGAGGTAAAAGAAAGCCACGAAATTCACTATAATTAATCAACAATCTACTAGAACCTCAGACGTGTGCTCACCAGAAACAAGGGAGATGACCAGAGCACATTCAAAGGTATTATACAAGATTTTCAAGTTATAGTGTGTATGTGGATGCGCATATGCGCGTGCAGGCGGATAATAATCGAATATTTTAGGGATATATTATATATTACTAGTAGTGCAAGTTTAGTTTACAATTATATATTACTAGGATGTTTTGGATACACCTTCAAGTAGCTCAAAAGTTTTCCATCGAAAAAAATTGTTAAATTTATTCGTTGAACAGTTTAATTATCTTTTTTTTTTTTATTATCAATAAGTATATAGCACCAGAAGGAAGTAATTTTTACTCATTATACTTCAAACAGAAAGTAAAAGGTTTTTAGTTAAAATAATTAATGTTTCTATTGAAGCCACCTATTTACTCTCAGCCAAAAGGCACCAAATTACTTGGGCTGGAGAGGGGAAGTGTGTGTGTGTGTGTGGGGGGGTGGAGGTGGGGGGAGGGGCTTCAGGCAAAACTTACATGGGAAGAAAGAGAGGATAGACATGTTATAGACACTCTCTTGATGAATCACGGGAAAGGGGGGGCGAGAGCTTCTCTGACGAGGAGGGGTACACAGTGATAACAAAGCTTGGCCAATGTCGAAGACTTTATACAGCTAGAAAACGTTTCATATCTATCACGGCTGGTGATAACAAAACAAATTTCTTTGTCACGATGTGGCCGGGATATCTTTTCATCTGGTCAGGAGAACAGCCACTTGCCGCAACACTATAATAGATGTTTTGTTTTGGGTTTTTTCTTAACATAGAAACAAAACAAAAAATAATAATACATAAAATAAAAAAAAAAATGCCTTTATATAATCATGTTCAAGGAGGGGTTTTCAATGCATGTTTCTTGAAGCGTTAGTTAGAGCAAATAATTATGACATTAAACTTAACGTTAGGACAAACGCAGGGGACAACCAAACCGAGCAAAAGCTAAATGCTCAAGTACTAAAAAAAAAAAGGGGGGGGGGGGGGGTTACTAAAAACAGTGCTTACTTAAAGGAGGAGAAATCTTATTTTAAAATAATATCCTTGAAAGTTCTTGGGGAAACTTAGAAATTTAAATGATGGAAGTTTTTTTTTTTTTAAATAAAATAGCAACCAAATAGTAAACAAACAAAATATTGAAGAGACCAAGCGCTGAACATTAGACATCTCACACAGTTGACTAAGAAAGATCAACCAAAATAAGCGATCGATGTGCCTCTAGACAAAAATGCTGGTGCGGAGAATAAAAGTGGATGAAGAAAATGAACTCATGAACATCTAGTAAAATACCAGTCTTTGAGAGACTGGGATGTCGAGACTTCACGCGCCCTTCACTAGGAGATGAAATGAAAATTATAAACAAAAAGTTGTTGCGAATCTCTCCTTCACTTCTCATATTTCCTTTCGTAGATAAGTAGACATGGTCAGATAAAAATCCTGTGTTTCTAAAAGTATGTGCTGTCAGGTTGTAAAGATGAGCCTACATCATATCTTCTGTTTCATATGGATATAAACTTGAATCGTGATTCCTGGGCGTTCCCGCCACGGTATGTTTCTCCAGCATTCATTTTCTGCATGATTTTACTAAGGGAAGAAATGCATGAGTATTCCATGAACATATCGCCACAACTCTGTTTCAACGGTCATGTCATAGTACTTCTAGGATAAGGATACTGGATTTGAGCCAATTCCGGAACAAGAACACACCTTGCTCTCTGTGCCTTACCATCCCACAGATAAGAGCTCATTATCATTAAGTTTAGCGCACAGAAAGAAGGGTGCAGTTCCAACTCTTTCTTTTCTTCCTTTTATTGTTTTCATTTCTGTGGCGCCTGGCTGTCTTTGATTTTACTTCTCACTTCTATCGATGCGCATCAAATTAATTATACTTTATTCAGATATCCCATTTCTATTACTTAAAGCATTTTTAACATGTTACCGGGTATCGCAAATGGTTTACTTTTTAATTAAGAAAACATATCGCCATGGGTGTGGGTATAAGTGAGTCAAGTCTGTCCAATGTGTTATTTATAAAACCCAAATCTGTTATGCAATACGTGAAAATGAAAAAAAAAATGGCTAAGCTTATCATCTAACGTGTTACGTTCTACTCTACAGGTTGGAAAAAACTTTTGTTTTTTTAATTTTTAATTTTTTTTTTCGGGGGGGGGGGGGTGATGGATTGTCAGCTTTCCGTGTGTAAATAAGTCAATTAATCAGGGAAACCAACATCACATTGGGCGTAGTCATACTACTTCAACATCTTCTTGCACGGTGCAATTGCATAATTATCGAGATAAGATAATACTTCCAAAACAAAATATTATACCAAAAAGTCATTCTAAAGAATGAGTTCTGGTTTGGAGATGGTACTAGGTATAATAATTATCAGCCTTTATATCTTCGCGACTTAGAATTGTACAAGATTTTTGTGGAAATTGATGCAATGATTCATAAAAATCATGGTGCTTATAAATTAAACTTAAATGTCCTGTTACAGATTTCTGAAACAGCTGCAGAAACCTGAAGCAAAGCTGAAGGAAAAAAAAACAACAAAAAACGAATTGAAACGATGGAGATGAAAAAAGGCAACTCAAGGTAGGTTCCTCACTGCACTCTAGATCGCAGCTTTGTCAGCTCTTCTCACTATCATTAACTTTATCAGTGAAGCCTATTATTGGAAACCTTGATTCTCATTTTTTTTCTTCTCTCTCTCTCTCTCTCTCTCTCTCTCTCTCTCTCTCTCTCTCTCTCTCTGTCTCTCTCTCTCTCTCTCTCTCTCTCTCTCTCTCTCTCTCTCTCTCTCTCTTTTGGTTCGCCAATGACTGAGTCACTATTCGTGTGTTTTATTTGTATAAAATTTTCACTTTTCATGAATTATAGAGAGCGGTTATATTTTTAGTCAATTTTTTACTGTCATATTATTCGTTTCGGTGTAGCATACTTCTTTTGATTCTATTCATTTTTTTCTTTGTCAGAATATTCCGAAGAAGGATGTGCATCTATTTTGTTTACCCTTAGAGATGAACGGAAATAAGAGATGTGTGTTGGACCCCAGCTTGAATACTCCCATCAGCCAAAGCACTTCAGTGGTCTTAGAAAAAGACTTGTGATGGCTAAGAACAATGAAATATATGTAGTAAATTGTGTGATACTCACACCGCCTGTGCAGATTTCTCTCGGAATGACATCTTCACAGTCTATGAAATGGACAAAATGATCTCCTTGAAGAGTCAGTGACTTAAGTTTATCGTTTGCTATTTTCATTTCAATTTTTGAAAGTTTCGCAGGAAATTCAAACAAATGAAACCCAAGCCGTAAACACACAATCTCTTCCACAGTCTGCCATGCAGTCTGTTACAAACCTTAGCGGCGACCTGAATACAGGGTTAACTACACCAGTCAATACAGGGTCTGTTACAAATATTGCCATCGAAGCTACTAACCAAATTGCTCAGTTATCACAGATGTAACACTAACAGCAGGAGATGATTCGAGACCGCCAATGCCTTGTGGTGCAGCAGCAGTAAATAACAAGATCTTTAAATCAATCACTGACTGTTACTGAGATGACTGAAAAATGTGACAAAGAGCAATCCATGAAGAAATTAAAAAGAAACGTCAATCTCAGAAAGGAGAAAAAGAATGCCAGAATCCTAAAGCCCGGGTTGTGCTTACACTTTAAGCCGAGGCCAGGCAGTTGTAGCCAGATAAATTGAACCAAACTGCTACAACACACACACAAATCTAACGAAGAAAAAGACAAGCCATTTTAAGCAGGTACCTGAGAAAAAGTAAATGTCACTAGATGAAAAGAGTGAACACAAAAACCTCAAAGCATGCCTCAACTCAATTCATAAAAGTTGAAACCATGTTTTGGTTTACTTTGAAAACTTATGCGCCTCTGGAAAGATGAGAATTGTTTCTTATATGTTAGACATACATAAACTAAAAACGATTTGTTAATTTATTTTCAAGGCGACAAAAAAAAAAAAAAAATCTACCTGTAATAAGTCACCTTATTTATTCGACTTCAATGAAGTGGAACTTCTAGATCTCGATATCGATGAAGAATGTAATACAAGGAGGCAGATTAACAAGTGGTATCTCATCGAAAATGTAACAATAAAGGTGATTTTTTTAATTTTTAAAGAGATTTTGTTTTACATTTTCAAGTTGTACTGCTATTTTTGGTCATTGTCAGTTGTGGATATAGCGGAAGCTTTATTTTTAGACCACATCTATAGCGAATAATCAGCCATGTATTTGTCATGTAAAAGGGCAGGAAGTAATTTACTGAAAATAAAAATTACAATACATTTATCTACATCTAGTTTTCAAACATCAGTATTTTTTTTTTTCAAATTTCGATTTTAAATTACTGTTATGAGTTTCTTCATAACTTTTGATGAATATTTTACTTTAAGTTGTCGTTTTTGACAACTTTTGCGGACCTAAGAACATTAGTATTTTAATTTTGACTCATGATATCTTTTATAGTCATGACTTTCTTTTTACATCGGTAACATTTCTGTATGTGAACTGATCCATTGTTCTTTCTTCAACATTTTCTGTGTGATAAACATGTGAAACACATGTAGGCCCAAATTATTCTTATTCATACTCCTGGATGTTCTCCAGAACAGGCATTTTGATCAATATTAAAAAAAAAAATAGAGCATGACTAATGATATATCTCTAATGCGTATCTGAAAATTGAAGCTTTTTGTTCTTCCTGAAAATTCTGTAGAACGTCATTTGCGACAGCGTTGTAGACGTATTTGTGAACTTATTTTAGTTTCAACATCGATGAATGATTTTCCTGTCGTGTTTCAAAGTATCACAGTTGAACCAAATTGTATGTAGTCTGAAACAGATAATGTGGCTTTTTGTTAGAACCTAAATACGAATACCGGTACTTCAACGATTATGACGGCATTGTCGTTATACGTGCCTGACATAAGGTTTTAGACATTATTTTCTTTTTGGGTTTGATTTCATTCGGTTCGTACTTTTTTTTTTTTCCTTCTGATACCCCACTTCTCTGCTTCAACAGATTTTTACATATTTTCAGTTAGATATGTCTGCCATTAAGATTTCTGATAGTTTTCTTTGTGTAAATGATTTGTCGCTATTGCTTATGTATTCACATATCTTTTATCCTATTAGTATTATTCACTCTTCAAAGTGCTGAATAGGTTAACATGTAAAGTAGCACCAAGCCTTAAAAGCATTTTCTTTATCTTCCTAGTCATTGTCAACTTTTTTAAATAAAAAGAAACAACTTACTGCTAAGAAAAAAAAGATAAGCACTATAAATTGCTATTGCATTTAAATTTTGAATAAGCCAATCGTGCACTTCTTCTTAACATAGATTACCTACTTGCTTGTAACATTTCCTCTTGCATAATATAATTGCCTCATCCTGTTCTTCACCTACTCTCGACTGGCTTGGTGGCCTATTTCGCCCGTCGTGTAAGTGGACCTAAACCTGATAGTCAGTTTGCAACTCTTTATGCACAACGCCTAAAGTTCTCTTTGTCTAGTTTAATTTCATTTTTTTTGGATCAAATTTTGCTCTGTCTTCATTGGACTTCGTTGTTTCAAGGGCGTGATGAAAATAGCTTTATCGCATCATAAATTTGTTTCCATCAATATTGAGGTTTAACTTAAATGTCTTTTTCTCTCACTGTAAAAGAGATTTGACAATAATATTTTATTATAAGTGTAAATATTATTGAAAAATCTATTAGAAACTGTTTTAAGTGATAAT